>NXFV01000355.1:0-37940 GCA_002803225.1 Gamarada debralockiae | reverse complement strand
CCCCCCCCCCCCCCCCCCCCCCCAGCTCCAAGCCATTTCTAATTTGTATCCTGATCACGACTACAAACGTCCAGACAGAATACTTCTGCTTTAGCTGGACATGCAGTCCTGTGCCAATATAACCACCTCCTTCTGTACCTGGATCAACGATACAAAGAATGTGAACACCATGATGGCGCATTGCGTCAAGATTCTCTACCTGTCAAATGTCAATGACGATGCCTGGTCCTCGTCCTCGCCTCCCCTATGCAGTTCCCTGTTTTCCCTTTCCCAACTGACTTATTGCCTTGTTCAATGCATCTAACATCCCGTCATGCATTATACACGGATTGGGAAGGTTCCCGTAAAGATTGCACCGTCTCTGATCGGAAACAACTTTTCGGAAGCCTCGAGCCAGCAAGCCCTTCAAATATTGGTTCAAATTTGCGCGACGACGTTCTCAGCCGAATTTTATCCTTATCTCTCACTTTGTTTCGGGCTACTTGTGAATAGGTCCCAATATACCAATCTAGAGTCTGCATATTGCTGCTGATCTTATCTGCTTTTTGCCTTCAGGTTATCATCCATACCATCACGATCATATCAGATGCACGTCCATAAGAAGAAGTAAAGGAATAACTCAAGATCATGGTGGTAAGTACGACCTTTACCTTCGAGAACTTCGAATGCCAATGGACTGCGTCGTGCCAGTTCGGTGACTAACCCTTCCCTTGCAACACTTCGATCGTCATGAGTTGCATGGTATCAGTCCGATGAGTAGCTCCGCTTAGAACACTGTCCAACTCCTTGTCTCATCATTTAGCATCGATATCATTGATGACCTTGCCAACTTTTCTAGTAACTCAGTCCAGAGGGGCATCGTATGTGGGAAGAAATCTGACCAAGCTTATACAACATAGAGGGCTGAAGATACTGTCGTGATTCTGTTTGACTTTGTTGGTATGCCTGTTAATGTCTCTGAGACGGTCTTTAGCTTCGAAAGCTGCACTTCGATAGCCGTTTTACTTTTGCACGAGCTAGTACGGAGTATCTCGCCTAGTGATATTTTTCCGCGCATGATTAATGATAGTTGAAAATATAACGAGCAAGAAAGGGAGCCATCCTAATCTTAAATGGTATGCGCAGCTCGCGCGTACCCGGAAAGCCTTTCATTTTCCCGTTTTTTGAATTTGGAGACGGGGAATTTGCGTTGGTTGTAGGAGTACTCACCCAGCTAAGGCGTCGAGATCTGTAAAGTAGCAGCACCCGCGAATGGATTTGCACAACTTTGCTGTACTTCGCCAATAGTTCAAGCGATTGGAAGACCCACACATGGAAATACCAGCCTTCATCGCCATAAGACGCAATTTCTCCCAGAATTTCTGCACCACTAAGCTGCTTGATAACTACAAATCGTATTCAATTCGTATTTCATTCATCCTATTGAAATAGAAAGCCCCGAAACACCACGTTTATAAACAACGGCAATGTCCTGCCTTGTAAGAAACAGTACTCCTTTCCATCGCTCAATAGTGATGAAGATGGGAGAATTCGACCTCCTTCCATAAAACGCCGCAAGTGATATTCGCACAACGCTATTCCATACCCAATACACAAACTACGATTCGCTGCCACGATCACGGACCTTTGTCGACTTCTTTGCTGTCCCGATGTGGGTGTTGTGGACCTAGAATTCATGAGCATTTTCTATACAATGAGGATGAGGGCGGTTTACCTTCGTGGCGAACTTTAGACTCGTCAAAGTCTCGCTCAAATGAGCCTCCAACGGGCTTGCCATCACGAACATGAGCGTCTTCGAATTACCACCCAGCGAGTATTGCAGCAGATATGTCAACTATTTGGAGGTCAGTACTGCATTCAGTCTCCACCAGGATGTTAACTTGCCTTCGAGTTCCTGTAAGGGATATGAGCACCCTCCTTGCCTTGGCCCAAAGCTCCAATCACGTCGCCCAAACAACTCAGACTCTTGTTAATGTTTTGAGTCTCCTTCATTCTGTCGCCCTCAGCCCCAGATTGCTTCAGTCTCTCGGAACCTGCCAGATCAACCAAATTGAGTGTTCCCTCAGAGGTCTCATTGGTTGTGCTGTTTCGCCCGACAAGCTTCAAGATAAACACGGAGTGAGAGCGAGAGGATCGCTCGTTAGACTTGGTAGCAGCAACACTCCGATTAGCCGCAGCTTGCTTCAAGATTGATTCAACCGTGTTTGGTGAGTCGAGAGTGACCGTCTTCAGCCCCGTCACAACTGTTTGCTTTTTCTTTTCGTCGTGTCGGATTTCATGCTTCTTTTTGTCAAGATCCTTCGAGTCGCCGAGTAAATCGTGGATCTCCTCATTGTATACCTCAATGAAACTGCCTTCCATGGTGTATGTCCAGCCCTTCTCTTGTAGATTTGTCGCGGTTTCGTATATCTGATGGGTCGCTCGTGGTATCATACCATCCGCAGATGACATTGTATGTGTCTTGCCCGAGCCAGTCTGGCCATAGCAGAAAATGCAGACGTTGTAACCGTCCAGAGCACTTTGAACGAGCTGCGAAATTTCTTCGAAAACTTCCTGGTTCTGGCTTTCCGGTCCAAAGACACGATCAAAGGTAAAGGCGTGCGGCTTTCGTGAAACGTTCCCAAGGCTGCTCTTTTCTTCCTTACCCAAGATTTCGAGCTCCTTGGACTCCTTCTCGACATCCGGGAAGGTAATCTTGGCGATTTCTCCCTCGGAGCCATTAGCGGGTACAGGCCGGACTCTGCACATGACTCGAATGTTCCCTTTGAGCTCTTGGACTTGGTTAAAGAGAATGCGACGAAGTGTTTCTTCCTTGATCAGCTTTTGCTTAGACACTTCAGCAGATCTAACTGCTTCCTGCAGCCTTGCTTCCATTTCTGCAAAGCTGTCAGACTGTGCTTTGCTGCCAGATTCCAGGAAGTGGATCTTGGCACTGAGGCTGGAGATGGTGCTCTCCAACTTCTGAATCGTTGAAGATGTTTGGGTTCCCATTTCTTGCATATTCTCCCTTAATTCCGAAAGACTTTTCTGCGCGTTTCCCTTTAGAGTTTGCTCTCGGTCCAATTCGCCTCTGACATCTTCGAGCTCGCCCCGCATGTTTTGGATCTCGAGATCTTTCTTTTGAAGAGCTAGGTCTAGCTGCATGTGTTCCGAGGAAATCCGAGACTCGAGATCCTGTACCTCACGGAGCCTTCGACTTCTTTCTTCATCTAGTTCGGCATTCTTCCTTCGCTCCAACTCTCGCAATCGGTCTTCCAGTTCAACTGTGGATCGTCGTTCAAGTTCTCCCAGCGCTTCCCGATGAAGTCGTATGAGGCGCTCCACCTCTTCAGAGTTCGCTCGTCGAAGCTGGTCGATTTCGTTACGATGGTCTCGTCGGGCATCATCACTTTCTATGCGGTGAGCTCTTATCTGATCATCAAGAGTTGTTGTCGCTGTCAGTAGCCTCTCCTGGAGAGAATCGGATTTTTGCCGCGCGGCATCTAGGTCAGTCTGTAAAGATCTGTTCGTCGACGAGAGTTGGGATCGGAGAAGTTCGAGCTCGGCAACTGTTTTACTGTAAGCTTTCTTCCCTCCAAGTACGTGACTGAATAAAACTTACTTCTGGTTTTGAACAAGCTCACAGCTTCTTCGAGTCCATTTCGTTCAATGTTGGCGCCGCTGAATTTGTCTTTGAGCTCGGAATACATTGCCTCCATGTCTTCGAGACGACCATGAACGTCCCAAGCTGTAAACGCAGGTATGTTAGAATCTTTTGTCAAATACGGAAGTTTTGGAGGGGAGGGCTTGGGAGTTTGGCTTGGAGTTGCTGGCGTAGCATGATGTGCCTCCGTCTTGCAAAACACTGGAATTTGAGATGGCGTCTTGGGAGCCACTAAGCTGTCTCCGGACGCCTGGAACAGTACGAGAGCACCCTCGGCACTGTCTATTCTCGTATTTCGCAGGTCTGTGGATATGGAGGGCTTGTGACATAATGATGGGGCTGTTGGCGTCTTCGTCGGGGAGATCGCTTGATGCTCTATCCAAGGGTTGGGCTGTTCTTCATCGATTCGTAGCATACTCATGGCCGTACTAACGGAGACATCTCTCATGTTGTCGACTGGACGGAGAGATCTCAGAGAATGCATTGAGTTCGGAGCCCGTAACTTTCTTGGTTGAAGTGTCGAGTGAAAAGAAGACGGAATCGAAGGTAAAGATAGCATACCCTTTCGCTTCCCTTGTGCCGGTAGATCTTCCTCCGATTCATGACTCTCCATAGCGGTCGCGGGACGAGGCATCGCCAATGAGGTGGGCCGGGTTGTGGTCGATTGGGCGAAGGCCATCGAGGTTTGAGGTCGAGAACCATACGCTGATTTAGGGCGGTTTCCTGGACCGACACTGCTTGAAAAGCTGCTATTGGATGTGCTTCGAGACGATACTGAAGGTGTGCGCGTGTGTGAAGATACCGAGGACGAGAATAAAGTATTGCGAGCTGCGCCCATAAGGGATGTGCCCTTCACAACGGGTCGCGATGCAGGAGCAGCTCTCGACCTTGGTTCTCCTGCTCTTTCGGCCAGTGTTTTGCGTTTAGGTTCCGGCTCGTTGTCTAGAATCATATCAATTAGCCTAGCGAGTCAATAATGTCCCATCAATCCCACTCACAGGATGCTCCCAGTTTGTGCTTCAGTGATGCTGGAAGAGGCATCTTCGAGACTGGTTTGGAGCGCGCATTGCTTTGTGATTCGGAGATCTCTGCGAGACCTTTGCCAGGAGACGGGATTCGACTGGGAGGACGCAATTGCGATGTGCGCATATACTGTAGGAAGGCATGGTCAGCGATAGTTTGGCAAATTGTTGACGCTGGACCTGTAGTACCGAGTTCTCTTCTGAATAATCCATTTTTGATACGCAGCGATTGCTACATGCGAATGAGACCTATAACATGCATTAAAGGGAACAATGGATGATTCGAGAGCGTGTTGGCGTCGTGATAATTGTGTTTGCGTGGATGCAGCAGGTGCTGTTGTTAGTATGCTTTGTTGATTCTCGCCGAAGGCACTTTCCAGTGTTTACTTTGGTTGCCCAGGACCAGGGCCAGGGACCCACCTTGCTGGCGAATTAGACGAAAATAAGGAATATCAAAAGAGGCCTTCTTTTTAGAGGTCTGTAGGAAACTCCATAAAATTCATAAAATTATTATGAAAAGCTCACTCTCTTGAGAAGAGGGTATTTTATTCGTTCATCAAGTTTCAGCAATTCAAAATCCAAATTTTCATTCGAGCCGTATCTAACTAATCATATCCACCGCCAGTGTGCCCACGCCCACTCAGGCTTCCTGCCTAAGGCTCCACATACAACCCTGCTCGCGTCACATGCAAGGCCACATGCAAACGGACAAACACTTCCGCCGCAAGAAGATGACTGAAGAAAATACTTGGAGCCCAGCTATCAATAACCACAGGATCCAACTTCCGACGAACCTCCCTCTCCTCAACAGATACCGGAGATTGCATCCTATCTAGGACCTGAAGAGGTCATGTTACGATAGTCGTCCTACGTTCTTGCATCTGCACCTTACCTTGCCCTCGAATACGTTCGCGCACGAGATCATAGGTACAACTACAATGGAGAAGTACTCGCAGTTCCGCGACCGAGGTTTGTACCGCTAACGATCTCTCAACATGGGCCCCAGCTAATGCATCAAATCCAGGATCTGGAATAGCTCCATTCTTTCCCGTCTCCTCGGAACCGGCGGGCCTCTACCTACCTGTGTACATCTTCCTATTCCTGTTCAAATTACCCTTCCTTGTCACCGTCTGCGTCACCTATTTCCTCTTCCTACAATGGTTTCCACTGGGGTCGCTGGTGAAGAAGGCCATACTTTGGATGATACTGGGGATACCGGGCATATGGTGGATTGATTTACAGATCGATGGAGTCAAGAAGGGATCACTGGCAAAGAAGCACGAGGGAAGGGTTCCACAACCGTCGGACGTAATTGCATCCTCCTTTACCTCCCCGATCGATTCCCTATACCTCGCGGCGATATTTGATCCGATATTTACTGTCTCCTACCCTCATACGCGTCAAGTACAACACATCTCGCTGTTCGGCGCAATTTTGAGAGCTTTGTCAAAGCCACAGGAATATCCCCCTAAGGAGGCGAAGATGGTAGATCTTGGAACGCTGATCGCTGAAAATCCACAGAGGTGTATTGTGGTCTTCCCAGAATGTACTACGACAAACGGAAGAGGTATTTTACCCTTTAGTCCAAGTCTTTTGACAACGCCGCCAGGAACGAAAATATTTCCTATCTGTCTGCGATATACACCTCCAGATATCACGACGCCTGTTCCTGGTGCATACTGGTCCTTCACCTGGAACCTGCTCTCACAACCAACGCACTGCATCAAGGTGCGCATCGCAGAGGCCGTATACAACACCTCAAAACCAGACGTCGTAGTAGAGAAGAAAGACAAATACCTGGCGAATGTCCTTGATCAGCTTGCGGAAGATTCGGCAATGACGAGCAGCACAGATACGTTGACAAGCTTGAGCGATCAGAATGGGGAAGTCAACGCAGAAGAGAAGCGCATTTTAGACAAGGTCGGAGAGGCTCTTGCCCGCCTAGGACGGGTCAAGAGAGTCGGTTTGACTGTGAGGGACAAGGCCCGATTTGTGGAGGCATGGTCGAAGAGACGGAGGTAGATTTTTTTATTTCTTTAAAATCCTAATCGCTCAGATACCATGAGCTATTTGCCTTCCATCCAGACATCCGCTCTTTATTGGAATGAGAATCCTCTCGATCTCTCTATCGCTCACCGCAGTTGAGTGATTCATTTCTGGAATTATCAGAAACCGTCCCATCGTTATGAACCGTTCATAGTCTCCGAACGCGTGAGGATATTGATTCATTCTTTCATAATATGTCCATATCCTCCTGAACCAAGTGGTTTGCTATTGCTAAATACATGGCAATATGTTTCGTTCCCCAATGGTCAGTATCGATATGTTGTGCAAGCTGGCATCTTAGGAATACACAGGACACCCCTTTTTACACTTCATCCTTCTCCCAAACCCAGTCACAGTAATTTCATGCAATAATGTAGTATCGTTAATTGAGGTAAACTTCGGTTATCCATGCGTTTTGCGGCGCCTACCGCACCGTTGAATTTTTCTTCCGCTTCCCGCATTCGATAGTTCGATTATAGGCTATTGAAGGTCAATGCGAGGTCAGCAAGCGACAAGGCCGAAGCCCTGTCTGAACCCTTGGCCATGCACGCTGGTTGACCCCGAATTGCAAGTTGACGAAGCAGAAATACCCCAGGCTCCTCCACCCTGCTTGTGTTACCATGCCGTATCACCAGCAAATATCTGGCTGGGCAGTAGGTATGTTTTGTACGGTGCATTGTACGGAAGAGAGGAGATTATTCCATTTGCAAGGATGCTTATTTGTCCGGAGAAGATGTTGTACCTGGAGCTCGATCTCGGTATGATGATTTTGTCGCGACTCATATCAATCAGACGTTCATGATTCATGAGACTCTAGGTCTACCCCTCTGCGCCCGTCTTCGCTCCCTCCGGATTACAAACCTGACAAGAGGCAAATAGGGCAACTTCTTATCATGGCACAGGTATTTCACTTGGACATACGAAAAGATGTTGCGGGAGGAGTGTGGATATAAAGGATACCAGCCTGTGATTGCTATATTCATCAACATTTAGCGATCGAGACTGATCGTCGCAAGTATTAGAACTAGGGTCGTTACGCTTCAGATCCCATCCACTCCCCTCTCTTCGACGGCAGCCCAATCAGCATAAGCGGCAACGGCCTGTACTACAACTACAGTAGAGTTCCAGTACCGGGAGCCCCAGCTCCCTACAACGTCATTCTTCCAGGAGTTGGAGGCGGCTGTGTCACAGAGGGGCCGTTCAACAAGTAGACCTCACCTCTTGTTCCATTGCATAACTCTTCTCCCGTCCCTTGCTAATACCGCACCCAGCATGTTAGTAAACCTTGGCCCCATGGCTGCATCCATAGATGGCGTCCCACCGAACCCCCAAGCCGACGGATTCGGCTACAGCCCTGCTGCCTCCGCCGCGACATGAACGTCCATTCCGCCACAGTCACACACACGAATTACACTTCCTCGCTCATCACGAAGCTGCAAAATGCAGATATATATATTGGTTCCAGACGGATATGCAGGGGCAGTTTCCGCTAGGGGAGTCGTGCGTGCATACTCTGTGGGCATGTTACTATTGGTGGAGATCCTGGTGGTGTAAGTCATCATCCATAGCGAGAAGGTTCGTATGGACATTGGGTAGGATTTTTTCACCAGTCCCGGAGATCCGTAAGTCACTCTCTTTTAATTTATAAAGAGACAGGTATCACGAGTTTGGCAAAGGCTAATGACCTGGCGCACAGAGCATTCTTCCTCCACCACGGCCAAATCGATCGCGTCTGGTGGATCTGGCAGCTCCAAGACCTCGCTAACCGCCTAACTGCCGTCCCTGGAACGCTCACATTCGAGAACGAGCCTCCAAGTGCCAATACGACGCTCGATGATCTAGTTGATCTAGGGTACAACGCGCCTAGTGTCAAGCTGGGAGATTTACTTAGTACGATGGGAGGTTTGGGTGGGGAGATGTGCTATATTTATGTTTAATGCTTAGGTCGTAGTAATGATAGGTATTGAGGATGCAGGAAGAAAAAACCGACTGACAAAATTGAAAATGTCTCTGCATTTCCAGTCGTTCAAGTGGGTTGAACGATTGAGTTCAGCTCCACATGGATTGAAGAAGGCCTCGCCTTCACCCAAGTGATACTGCAACCTGCTTACCCCACATCTCAACGTCTTTGAGGCCGTTCTCACAAACTCAACACTTGTTCTAAAATGCTAGGATCACATAAGAGCTGGCACACGGAGTCGGAGAGTCAACACGATTGCTTGATTCAAATATATCAAAGTTGAGAAGACGACACAAGCTGCGCTAAACCACCAGATGAATGACCATCCCATTTCCATTGAGGAGGTCTCTTCCTTATCCCAATAATCAATCCTTTCGTCTCTTGAACTCAATCTCAGCAGCCATATTCGGCATGATCCCTAAGTTATTCTCATGATTCTTCGGCCTCTTCTCCTCTCCACCCTTCATTTCCACATCTCCCTTCAACCTAAAATCCCAATTTCGCAACAACTCGATGATCATAACCTTGATTTCATTGCTGGCGAAGAACCTCCCTGGACATGCATGGTTACCATGTCCAAATGTAAGCGAGTCGGAAGAGGTGGTGACGAATTGGTGCTTGTTCTCTTTACCTTCCATCGCACGAAGATTGTAGAAACGAAGACCATCGAACTCGGACGGGGCTTTGTTGATGGGGGGATTGTAACCCGGAGAGAAGGTTAACGTTTTGGGGGAAGTATGCACGGCGTACGAGGCAAATCCGATTGTGGTGTTGTACGGGAGTGTGTGGCCGGTTGAGAGGGTTAGAGGTGCCGTTGTGACGCGTGTGTTTGAGACTTCACGATATTAATTGAATTCTTGATGAAATAAATGGAGGGTTCGTTAACGTACCGACCCCTGGAGGCGATAATCTTTGGCTTTCTTTGAGGAAACTGTCCATTTTCTTGAGCTTCGTCATGCTTGTTTTCTTCAGCTTCAGGAATCCGTCACCGTCGAGATCTTGTCCGTCTTGGTCGATCACCTGCTGGATCTCTTCTCGAAGAGGCTGGATATACTCTGGTCTCGCGGCTAGGTCGAAAATGGCTTGGGTTGTGGCCATGGTCGTTGTATGGATCTGCAAAATCTCGGAGTCAGCATATGCTTGATGGGAAAGGACAGAGCCGCGAGGAATTTCGGGAGTTCGAGACAACTCTCTACTCAAAAGGAATTCATTTTGGAGTAGAGCTCGAGAATTGCCACAGAATGGGGAGATAAATGACTCCGAAAATTTCTTTACCGCGGCAAAAGATACTACAAATCGAAAATTAGCCGTCATGAAGTCCAAACCATGTGAGAAGAACTTACAAACCATCTGAGCAGATGCTAGATTCTCGGGATCCTCGCGTTCCTTTGTAGCGGTATGCTTCAAAACCCAAGCGATAAATGTACCTTGCCCATCATCATCGTCAAGGCTGGTCTTCCCGTTGTGTGCTCTTGCTAGAGTCGCCTTGAGTATTGGATCAAGAAGCTTCGCACCTCGAATAGCGTATTGTTTCACGCGTCTGATTTCGGGAAGAAATCGTGCTACGATGTAGCGCTGATAGAGGGGCCATTTTGCAATCGCTTTTTGGGCTTTGATGCAATCCATAGTATAATTGATGCTGGCATCAATCCACTCCTCGTTCCTGCTGAGAGGCCGGCCAACAAACACTCGCCCGCTCAGCAAAGCCACGATGCGAGCCATCGCTCCATATAGAACGATTGGTGTCCAGTCTTCACAGGGTCCAAGCTCTTTGTTGAAAGCATACCTGACTTCGTCTTGGAGACCATCGAGTGTGCTTGCAATATGCCGTGTGAGATCGATCTTCACGGCCTTGAGGACCTCTGGTCTCTCTTTTCCAATACCAGTTTGCTCTGCCATGAAAGATTGCGCGACATTCTTTCTGAAGGACACTTGGTTTTCAGGGAGGTTTCGGATTTCTTCTAGAATTGTGATTGGCAAGATCACCATCGGAGGCTTTGTTTGAATGACAAATGGAGTATCGGGGTACTGGCAGGGCGTTGAAGTCAGCCTCGGAAAGGTGTAGAAACAGAGGGGCACTTACTTTGGAAGTCCCTTCAAGAACATAATTTCCGTAGAACTGGGAATCAGGTTTGCCCACAACAGGTAGCTTCAGTCTTTTGGGGCGATTGAGGAGATATAAAATCAGTGTTGCCACAACAAATAGTATGGCAGCGCTGGGTATAGCAGGAGACCGCAAGATGAACCCTGCGATGCCACTGGACCCTAGTCCTTCCATTGCGAAGTGGGATGGAATGAGAATTTTGCTGAAAGTTGGAACAAGTCAAAATGAATCTGAACTGTTCATGTAAAAGTGAAGCCCAACTGGAACCGAGCTTCACTGGGAGTTGGGTCTTCAAAGTAGTTAAAAACTTACAAAGTTCCACAGAACGAGCTAAGAAGTCTCGGCTGAATCGTTCCCCCTGTGAAATATGATGACGATCACATAAGACCAGAAATGAAATATCTCTCGCTCCCCTCGTAACTCTCACCTGATGATTCGTCAAGCCAGCGAGGTGGAACCCGTCTTTCCCCGCAAAGATTCATGCTCAGACCTTTCAACCACCATGATCTCAGCATCGAATCCGCCGATCACCAATCAAACCCTCGTCCTCGCAGCGGCAGTCATGATTTCCGTCCGTGCGAATAAGATAGTAGTATAACTCTAACACGACTCGCAAGTTCTATTCAGCATCTGTCCAATGATAGCGATGCAGACTGAAAGTCTGGTGGGAACTACGAAACACCACAGAATACGAAAACGAGAGGTAGTGGAGGAAGTGTTGTTGCATATGACAGCTGGTTCAGCAGAAACGTCAGCCGGGCCGAGGACTTGCTTGAAGGGGAATTTGGTTATAGATCTTGGTTGAATTGTGAGACGAGCCGATATGCGGTGGAGAGTGTCGTTGATGCAGCTGCCAGGGAGATCCTCGATTAGAGGCACTCCTTCAATTGCTCCAGAAACGATTTGCCAGATTCTTTTCAGCCTTAAGTCATTGTAAAGCCACCCTCAACGTCCATGCGTCCAATCATTCGACCCCTTTTGAGGTGCTAAATCGAACTACCGGCAGACGGCATTTGATAATCTACTATTCCAAATCCAGAAGGCTGTTCTAAATCGGGAACAGTGCAATCCGTGGGGCCTTGACTCGGGGTCGCAACAGGATATCGACAAAAATCTTGAAAAGGAATTGCCATTCCGATGTATCATGGCTCTGAGGCTGGATAAAGGTGGCGAACGTCGCGCTCCAGTCGTACAGTAGTCGTACCCATCGGTAAGCTGACCTTCCTGAACTCCGTCCAAATCAAGTAACCAGTGCGTCGTCTCAACTCTCTTAAGTGGGCCAAGGAATTTGTTCTGGATATTTTCCAGACTAAAAGGACCCCGAACTAAAATAGGAAGGTAGTCAACCATCTCAAGATGGCTTCGAGAGCGAGACGGAAAGTTAACACCTATCCCACGCCCAAAAGGACCTACCGCATTAATTGGTTAACAAGACCCTAACCTAGTACTTGACCCTCCCCATTGATAAGACGCTGGGAACACACCAAAATAATCCCTGTATAAGGCCTTCAAAGTGGAAGTTGAACTGCAAGATACGGTCTTCTTAACCAATTACTACGGGTAATTCTAACACCACTCTTCCGGACACAACATAGAACAAAAGGCCACCTTAATATATCCCACCCTGATAAGGCGTCCCAAACCTATCCTCGCCAACCTCCTCCTTAACATCCGAATAACTAATCCACCCCTTCTCATGCCACTCCCTCAAATCCAATCCGTCCTGATCCGGCTCCAGCGTAGCAGCATTAACGCTCAAATACCCCGTCTTATTCTCTATCCGGCTCTCCTTTTTAGGCTTCCAAGCCCTGACCTCTTTCTCCTCCCCTTCCCAATCCGCTTTCACAGTAACAACTTGGCCTTCCCCCATAAAAGCAAAACACCTTATTCCACACGCAGAACAGAAATACCAGTGTATCTCCCTATCGAAACATAGATAATCCAACAACCCACCCGTTCCCATTTTCAGTCCTGCCCCTTTACCCATCGTTTCCCCTTGTTGGCTATCGTCTAATGGACTCAGCACCAAGAAATCATTCGGTGAATCTGCAGGTCTGACGTGGAAGAACCCCATCTTTTGGCATGTGCTGCAATTGCATTTATAGATGCGCTGTGCGCCTTTCGGGGGCGGGGTGACGGATTCGAGAGGTGGAGGTAGGGTTAGGGAGGCGATGTATTTAGTGAGTCCGCAGTGGCAGGAGCCGTGGTAGTGTCGTCGAGTTGGTTTCGCTTCAAACGTCATTGTGGAAGACTGGAAGGTGTTAGTGAGGTGAAGTGCGGGTTGGGAGGACGTACTGAGGAGCGGGATTAGAGCTGTGGATGGCTTTAGTGACGCGGTGCGGGCTCAGTCGTTGGGATGTTTTGAGCGACTGAAGGGTAATATTGAATGGAACAAAGGGCTGGACGTGTTTTACGCGTCAGTTGTCAAGAGAGCGGAGGAGTTGGAATATTTGGTGCATTCATGCGGTTTTGAGCAATAGAGCGGGGGAAGATGCAGAATTGTATCTCCTCCCCCCTTTGCTATGCTGTGATCTGCGGAGTGTTGCATGTCAATAACCAGAAAGAGCTCTTGGTCTTTATCTAAGAATTTGAGAATCACGCTATGTTGCTTGTGATCTTGATATTGGCAGATGTGTGATTATTGAAACGACGTCCGACCGGACTGAAATCTTACACTTAGAGGTTGGAATGTAAGTATATTGACTACGTAAGCGCTCCTTTCCTTTCTGACGTTCAAACCACGGAGGTACCTCCTCAATCAAAGCAACGAAAGCTTCTGATTTGGTGTCGTAATAAGTATGTGCCGAGCCTCGAAATACAGCCATAGCTCCCAGCCTCATAAGCTCACAAAATGAGCCAAATGCGATTCCGCCAGGACGCTCCCAAGCGCCTTCCCATGCAAAGCAATTCATAAACCACACTCCCCACCAACCGGATATAATGCCCAAGCTCAATTTCCTAACCTCCAAGTCCTTTCGGATCATTCTGTTTCGCCTCCTCAGCCTCTAGCAACTCATCCATCATCATCCTCTCACTCATGCTCTTCGGCGTGCCCGAAAAACTTCCTACTCCACCACTGGCTCGGAAACTCTGCACGTCGCTCTCGTCAAGTCCACTGCGCCCGTCCACGCTGCCTACGAATGAATTCATAGCTCCTAATGATGCGGCTTGTGCGTGGATCTCATCGCTGACGATTGGCATGCTGAATGGCCGACCCTTATAAGATCCAACAACGCCCTTTAAAGGCGCAGTGGCCGGTTTGGGTGCAGTCGGTTTGGGGATTTCGCGTGCAGGTGATCTCGAAAACTCGCTGATACCAAGAAGTTCTCTTCCAGCCACGGGCGACACTGGGGAATCCGAATCCGTATCTACGTGCTCTTCTTCTGGTGGGCTTCTCTGGTCGTTGCTCTCGTTATTCTCGTCGAAATGAAACAATTCCTCGTGGTCATCTTCTAGAAATTTGAAATCTTCTCCATTCTCTGCTTGTTTTGATATGAAATCGTCGAGGCCGAAAAAGGGCTCGCCAGGTGATTTGGTTGCGGATGTGGGTGTTTTGTTGTTTTCTATGTTCGTGGGTTTGAGCGGTGAGAGGATCGTGGCCGCCGATTTTGAACCTCTCATTGGCTTCAATGGAGGCATATCGAGCATCTCGTCATCGGAAGGTGTTTCGGCATCGTGGGCGTTGTCACCGCTCTTGCGTGAAGGGCTATTTGTGGGTGACTGTACGGCCTTCTCTGGGATAGTCAAGGGTTCTGTGGGAGTTTCGAAATGCACGCTTGGCTTCTTTCCATTGATAGATAGATCTTCTTCGGAATCTCCTTCGGAAATACCGCTCACCGCTGGAACCGATGCTGAGCCATCTGGGGGTGCAGATACCGTCGTCCATTGTGTGCCATCATCCTCAAAAGGACCTCTTGATAACGTTCGAAGTGCCTGAGATGATGATATCCGCTTCGGTGGTACATAGTTTATATCTTCAACCTGTTCTGATGCTGCTTCCTCATCTGAGCTTGTTCCGAAAGAGGAGGGAGGAATGTCTTCTGCTAGTATCGACTGGGCTGGGAGTGGAGAGGCTGTAGGCAGAACCTCCTCGCCTGCGACATCAAAACGAACTCGACGAGGGCTTAATCCTTTGGAGGAACTCGATAATCGTCGTAAGGCACTTCGGCGCACAGGACCGTCACTAACATCGGAAGCCACCGACCACTCATCTGTATTCTTTCGTTTCGGAGGTATTCGGAATTCGGGGGAGGGTGCCAATGACCTTGTATCTGTACTTGCGCCGGCATGCGAAGGCTCCATATCCTTTTCCTTTCCCTTGGCTTCTGATGATGGTGATGGTTGAGGCTCGTAACTGAATCTGCGCTCGTTCCGACTCGTACCGTCCAGCAAGGGCAAATAGCTTGGTGTGAATAACCCTTGGAACTCTTTTTCTCGCTCGTGCGGAGTTTGCGGACTCTCAACCTCTTGATCCTCCCTCTGATATGGTATCGTGGTTGTCGAGTTTGTGAAATATGACGTTGCTCCATTTTCAACGCGACTTGCAAGGCTGTCGGTGCCTGTCGCGCATGACTCAATAGACGGGAGCCCGTCGGGATTGAGTGACTTGTAACCTTTCATCGACTCAGCAATTGCCTTTGAGACTGTCTCGGAGACGTCCTTGGGCACGTTGCGCAAGACATTCTCCGCGTATTTGGTGAATTCTGACGCCATGTCTCGCCTGTACTGCCAGACTTTGTGATCGAGCTGTGATAGCTTCTGTTGGAGCTCTGATACCAGCCGGCTTGCTTCGTCCATGGTATCCGCCAAGGTGACTGGACTTGTCATTGATGAGCACAAAGGAGGAGTCTCTTCAATATCAAAGCATGTCGTTGTTTGTTGTTAGACGTGACTATTGATATGGTTGCAAGCTGTGTTAGGCGGTCAAGACCGGGATCTTCGCTTGGCCCATAGGAAATTGTTCCGGGCTTGTTCTGCGCCTTCTAGAGTGGGTGACGGTGCAAAGGCTATTGCGCGTCGATGATGTGCTGAATACGAGATTACTTACACCAATAAACCAATTAACTTTAGGATGGAGTCAATTGAGAGGATGAAGCTAACTTAGCACTTTGATTCGTCTCCTCATTTCACAACGTTCGTCATGCTTGAGGTTGCTGTTGTGGCGCTCAACATGTGCGACACCGGTGGTTCGGCAGACCTTCTCAGGTGGGATGGGAAAATATCAAGCAGGGATTCGCACTTTATCGGTCTGTGCACATCTTCTAGAAGCGTGAGGATTCACGTGCGAGACAAGGTGGTTAATAGAATAGCATCAGGTTCTCGGTGATCATTTTATTGTAGTCGTTGTGACTGTTCTACTCCGTTGAGCGATTGACCAAGAGAAATCAGAAGTTTCTGTTACGGGAATTGTACAACGGACCACACAATGGAGCCTCGCGCCCTGACTCCCTGAATCGTGCATTGTTGCCTAAAGCTTCAAGCTCAGGTCAGGCAACTCAACCTGAAGGATTACCGTTCTCTCAATTCGGATTACGGGCGTGGGATGTGCCCTGCCATACCTTTTGGAGGCTGAAACTTGAAGATCTGACTGTGACTCGTCTGTGACCCTTCACAGTTCCTTCGCCTCTGCTGCCTCGCCGTGGCTCTCTCTGCCTCTTAGTCACCCTTCATTTCCATTTCATGCATTAATCTCAGCATTTTATATTGACTCTATATAGCCAAGTGGTAGCCTGGAGAGGTCAAGAAGCCCCCAAAAAGCATCGCCATGGAGCCAAACACCACCGACTCAGTAAGGCCCAGCCTCACCAAACTTTCTCGTTCATTGGATGATCTGAGTCCTGAGATACTCATACTAATCTTTGAAGAGGTATGTGGATACTATGTTAAATCTCATCTTTACTAACGGTACCCCAGCTCTACAACACTGAAGGCTCAGATGGATGCAAACCCGTTCGACTCGTTTCAAGGGCGCTGTGCGCAGCCGTCGTACCCTTTTTCTATCGCGACATCAATTTCAAACCCGGAATACCTAGCAAACCCTT
Source organism: Gamarada debralockiae (assembly GCA_002803225.1). NCBI lineage: Eukaryota > Fungi > Ascomycota > Leotiomycetes > Helotiales > Hyphodiscaceae > Gamarada > Gamarada debralockiae. Next base: position 21,124 of record NXFV01000355.1, on the reverse strand, counting down.
TAGTCCTCCATTTCAATCTCAACTCGATGTCCCTTTCGAGAACACCTATACCTATGCGAGAAACGCCAGAATAGACGTCAAAATGAACTGGGTTGCTGTAGCAGCTTTTCTCATGAAATGTCGTCAACTGGAACGACTGGAGTAAGTTGAGAGATTAATGAACTTTCTTGTTTCCCTTGAGTATTTCTAACTAGAGACAGTTGGGCGTACTGGGAGAATGTCGGACGTAGGAGTCCAATCCCGATGCCCATCCAAGATTTCCTTCGTACGAAGTCCCCTCGTGTTCGCCTCTATGTCTGGTGTTGCCGTACCCCTGGGATACCAGCCTCAAACGTTCAAAGCCTTGAACAAGTTCCTCACATAGCATCAATCCCCACTTCAAACCTTATAGGCCTGTCAATTGGAGACGTGTCAATGTATATGTTGATGCGTCGAGGCAGAAACCTCCATGAAGGTTTGGTGGAACTTGTTACCACGTCACCGCACCTCGAGTCACTCGATTTACGTCGCATAAACAGCAACTTTTATGGCAACAGAAGACTTCCACCGATTAAGCACCTGTCTTTAAGCAGCTGCAGCTGGACTTACACCATAGACGATGTTTTCCGACTCTGGGATTTCTCTAGGCTAGAGACGCTGAGACTAGTTCATAGGACTCATACGTTAGGATTCCTGCAGTCAGTGTCCAGTAAGCAGTTACCCTGCCTGAAAACACTAGCAATGGAGGGCGACAGACGTATGGAACGTGAACGCTTCACGAAATTGTTAGGCCAGTTTCTACTTGAAACACCTCAACTCCTGGAGATCCGCCTCACATGTCAACTATGGTCGCTCTCCATTCCATCAATAGCGAGGCACAGTTCACTCCGCATCCTAAGTCTTAAGGGCCACCGCTGGACCTCTTGGAGAGGAGAAGTGGTTGGAATGATTACCATTCCAGATTTAGAATTACTTCAAACGGCCTGCAAACACCTAGCGGAACTAACCCTGGATATTCGAGATTGTGATGCAAGTATTACCATTTCCTTTGAAAGAAGGAACCTCGCTAATCTTCTTGCGCAGATATTCCCTACACTCACCGCTATATCGAAGTTCAGAAATCTTCGACAAGTGACCCTCCGCGTCCCGACTCGACTCTTGCAGAAAGGAGTGAATGACAAAAGTCTTGACATCGACTATCACTCGGCCAAGCAGATAGCAGAATACTTATCATCGCGCAAGGAAGGAGTCTCGATGGAAAGGCTGTCTGTGGATGTTGGGTGTTATAATCCGCAGTCTGGACCACACACAGATGAATTGAGAATACAGAGGGCCAAAGGCCACGTTCCTGAGAGATTTTTTCTTTTCACTTGGGATGGAGCAAATGAAATGGCTTTCAAGGAAATTAAAGGCAAACAGGAGGGACAACTGAGCATTGCGGATTTAGGTCTGGCGAAATGGCTCAAAGTACATAACATTCCACCAAAATAGATAGGGCATTGCCATACTCGATGAATGGGCGCCGTCGAGGACTTAGGTACGTACTGAAAACTCGAAGCTATTAAGATCATTTCAACACAAACGCAGGAGGGGGCGCAAGGGCCAAGGAGGGCGTTGGGATTCCACGGCATAACGCCGACAGACACGGGGGGACTTTGGTGGTTCATGGTAATCCGGCTACGCTGAATCGGGGTTACTATTATCGTTTATCGCCTTAACTGGCTCCAACTGACAAAGCAAAGTTGCGACATTTATCGTTCATATGTGTCCTGGTGGGCCTTTCCGAGCACCGTCTTTTGGAGCTGCAGCATCTGCCGGTCCATCGCTTCTGACAATGCTGGCAAAGCCATTTCTGCCCATTTTTGTGGTTTCGCCAAAGGTACTCGTAAGCCACACAGTCGCATTTATTCGCCCGCAAGCCAATCGCGCCTAGAAGACTGTTGCACAGCTTGAAGAGCCATGTATGGATAGATGAGGGGGTGCTTTGTCCAATCGCCTGCCAAAAGCTACAGGAACCCTGACTTAAATACAGCGAACTTTCAGGGCGGTGGCTGAGGCACTGTCGCATGCCGCGACTTGTAGCCTGGAGCAAAACTAGCTGAAGATGAGTTCTGTCCTTACTTTCCAAAAAATCTCTCAAAACACATCTTTTCGGTCTTTGACTTTCGCTTTCAACAGTTAGAGTGATAGAGTGGACCGACATGTCATCCTCAGCTGCGACCCTGATCGAGTATGTTTTCGTAGCCCTTAATCACAATTGGCAAGCCCAATGCTAAAGAGTAGCCGTAGCCTTTCAACACCTGACGCTGTTTTTACCTCAGCAATTGACAGCTTCCGTGGTAGCTCAAGTAAGAGTGATGAAGAACATTTCCAGTCATTCGATACGCCAGCTGCTATGGTTCAATATTTTCGGGATTCCCTGTCACAAGCCACGAAAAATGATCGAGGGAATAACATCCCGCCTTTTGATTGCATGCAGCAAAGTGGATAACTTCTGCAAGAGGCCGGAACCATATTTTGAGGCAGTCAATAGTCTTGTCTCAAGTCATCCTGACTGGGCGGCAATTGCATGGGTGTTATTCGGCTTGTATTTGCTGTAAGCACATTGCCTTGCATGTGCTGCGAACCTCTGCTGATTTACTAATAGCTTAGTTGCAACTTTGTTGATTTCTGCGAGTTTAATTTCAAAGTGACTTCCTCTTTGGGAAGAACAAGTACACTTCCCAAGGCAACGTCTTGCTGAGAAGCGAAACCCAGAAGACGTCCTTGGGTGGCAGGAATCTCTTGACTACCTTTCCAAATCTATGCCATACGTCTATGCGGACATTATTCAATTTTGCAATGATGCGTGTCAATTGCTTCCTAATAAAGCAGGGATGAGTGAATTATTTCCAATGGCTTTACTACATTAGGAAAGCTAAAAACTAACTTCAAAATTGCAACCTAGAGATTAGGTAAAAAGCAGGAATCATACGGGATTTCCTTTGGACCCCATTTGATACTCGATTTTCTAAAACTTTTTCGAGACTTCAGGAACATAGCAACCTTGTAGGACTGAGTCTACAATCTATTCTCTCGCAGCAATGGTTCAACATTGGCGAACTGTGGACGCCGAGATTCAACAGAACTCAATGTTCCGCAGCGAATTGATGTGGAAAGAGACCAAAAAAAGATGGAACAATTAAGTTAGTAAGCTTGATTATTCAATATCCTGATATTGCTAACTATATGCGGGAGAAGAAAGAGGTGCAATTCTGAAGCATTGGATTGGTGCTCCGGAGTGGGCAGAGGCCTTTGATGCTGCAGAGAGACGATGTTTAGAGCACACCGGCAACTGGATTTTTAACCAAGCAGAATACAAAACTTGGCATGAATCGCCATCTATGGCACACACTAGTTGTTTGTCGTCATTGCCCTCAAGATTTCTCCTGATTTCCGGTGAGTAAAAGTCGCCATCTTCTCAGGAATCATGAGAATAGTTCTGACTTTAATGCCTGCATAGCGAAGCCCGGTTACGGGAAAACAATACTCTCCACTGGTATCATTGAAAACTTGCGAACTTCAATAGCCCAAAAATCTACTCACTCGGAGAAAGGCATTGTGGCATATTTTTACTTCGAGAAGCTACAAGTAAAATCGCGCAAAGGCGATGCGGCTTTCCGGTCGGTGCTGACCCAGCTGCTTCAAGCCCGTCAAAGCGACAGTAATTTCATTGATATGGCATCTATCCTATACGATAATGGTGAAGGCCAATGCAAATCGAGCGAGAAGGAGGTCAAGTCAATACTCGATATTTTTCTTCGGCAAATAGCCCCCTCATACCTTGTCTTTGATGGACTAGAGGAATGTGAAGATTGGGAAGACTTCTTAGAGTCCCTTACTGAGCTCACCATGGAGGTTCAGCACAAGATAGTGCTCCTCACGCGTCCACATTTGCACGTCGCAAACTTCATCGGCCTGGGTATCAATTATATTGCGCTTGGAGCTGAAAAGAATCAGGAAGATATCGAAAAGCTACTTGAAGACTCAAATCAAAAGATTGATGAACGAAGACGGAATTGCTACGGCCTTCTCGGTGGATGCTATTTGTCTCGCAGCTCTCACAACGGACAAACTCTATGTTCCTTTGGGCGGTCCTTATGACCATTTACCTATCATCTCCATATCTCACACCTGCAGAGCGCTCCATTGCGATCCTCCAGTTGAACCGTTTTGAGGGCGTTGACGTTATCTGTGCCAGGATCTTAGAAGAACTCGAGCGTCAAATCCCACGGGCATATCAAACTAAAGTGAGAGATATTTTCCAGTGGCTGTTAATTACGACGTCGCCATGGACACCGAAGGTATTAAAAACGGCACTCGCTGTGCAAGCTGATCGTCCCAGCTCTGAGCGTGACCGTATCTAGAATTTCAAGGTAACATTGCTGCAAATGTGTGGCTCGCTGGTTGAAGTTCGAGACAATGGAACTGTGGACCTCATCCACCTGTCAGTTCTGGAGTTCCTCCAAGAAGCACCAGACATAAACTCAAACACCAGACATAAGCTCAAACAATCGAGTCCCTACTCCATTTCGTGTCTGCACAAAAGATGCAGAATATTCGATGGCACACCTGTGTCTACCATATGTGATCAATGACGTTCCTCCTTGTCCGCTTGTAGGATCTTATTCTATCACCCCCAACAAAGACATAATTGCCTCAAAATTACCTTTACTTGAGTACGCCGCTAAGAACTGGACAATCCACGTCGGTCAATGTCTTACCAGTCTGACCTGCAAGATCGTCACAATCGGCTCTGTTCATCTATCTGTACTTTCATTACAACAAAAGGCCTTGTTTCAGTATGGATTGAGGCTTCCTGGCCCTTCGGTACTGCCCCAAATATCGACGCTCTCATGCCAGCCATGGTTTCATACGCACATTCTTCGTTGGCTGGGCATCGCCTTGTGTTTCAGAATATAGTTTCTCAATTTGGTGAGACGTTGGCGCGGCTATACCACCACTGGAATCATGTTCTAAAAACAGAACCAAATGAGCTCTGGGGACCCAGCATACAAGCATGGTCGAAACCTACATTTGTGGCTGAAACAACTCTGCAAGCATTGCACCCTTGAGCTCAGATGAGAATTCAGACGCAATTCTAATAGTAACACAAATATCTCATAACGGCAAAGAAGTTGGAGTCTTCAAAGTAAACCCTCCAGGGTACATAATAACCATGCTCTCAATATCAAGCACGCAAAGCTAACTTCACAAGTACGTTTGGAAAGACGACATTGTCCCCCTGTACCGATACCACCATGAATGAAGACAGCGAATCGTTCAGTTTCAAAGCCGTCTATGAAATATGGTCCTTAGAGACTCTTCAGGTAAAATTGAAAGCTACGTTTAAAGTGCCAGGGCCAATACCAAGAGGAGTCATACATCCTGGACTTCTTGATAACGAGAGTACTTTCCAGCTACCCGTCAAATTCTCCCCGTTTTTACGCGGAATAGTTATTGGCGACACTATCATCAAAATTGTTGATTCCTTGGCAAACAATCAAGTCAGAGAAACAATTGCAAACTCTGATGACACCGGCATGTCAACACGCTTCGGCTGTGAATTTAAGTACCAGAATGTGGAACGAAAAGCATCAAGCCTCTAAACAGTCCAAGCTTGGACACCTTAGACATAGTGTCGCAGGTCATGATTGCTATAGCTGGTTCCGATACTCTTGGCCCCAGGATGAACATTATCTGGCGGTGCTTGAGGGTAATGGTTTCGGAATAACCAGTTCTTGGGTTCTAACAGTCTACAAGAACATCAGTGAAATATCCTCACCGCCAGGATTCAGCATCTTCCAAAGCATTCGCTTACAATTTAGCCCTTTCGTGTGGGGTTATTGGACAAATTTCTCACACGAAAATTATGTTTCCTTCCATCCTCACGAACCAATGATTGCTCTTTGCCCACTCTCAATTGGTTGCGCTGTGGAAATCCAAGGAGAGATGTAAGATATATACAGGTTCTTTATTAGGATCATGCCAAGCATTTACAGGCAGCAAGCTTATAGCCTGTCTCCTGCGCCCCTTCGCAAGCTAACATTATCAACCTGTAGCAGATTCCTTTATGGAGTCAAAGATGGAAGAGGAGCACCTATGCTCCTCAACGTTCCGCGCTCGACTGCAACTATTCTCTGATGTTACACCCAATAGAGGAGACAACTTGCCCTTAACTAACCCAGAATGTGCGCTTGGGCAGACTAGTCATGTTACGGCCATTCGTGGTGCGCAGTTCCCAGGATTGTCTCAAGTTGTGCAGAGTGTTCACTCTGATACGGACGATGATGCGGACTCCAGTGTCAAATCTATATCTCTTCGTTGCAGCAACATCACCAAGCTGGAGCAATTACGTTTCAAGGTTTAGGAGACGGAAGTCTTATGAACGCAGCGCTCGCACGAACTCCAACCTCAACCACTCCACGGGAAGCTATCCCACATTAGTTCAATCCCCTGATGACAGCACCATTCGTTTAGTACTCAATATGGCCGCTCAACCAAAGTACTATGCAATTTCACAACCGGAGATTGCTCTTCCTCCTGTCTTTGATCAGAAAAAGGATTTTATCGTTGTTGATGTACGATCGCTTCCGCACAGAATCGGAAACCAAAGCAGGAAGCGTCCATTAGAAGTGGCGACCAGAGTTCGTTGTCTCGGGAAACAAAACACTTAAAAGACGCTAAAGTTTAAGGGTACATTTCCCAATAAAAGGACGTAAGTAATTAATCTTACTGTACATAAACGTTGAAGCGAGGCATATCTAAAACTAGTAGAGAACAGGTAGTTCGATACCGGAATCTTGACTTGAGATTTTCCATTTCTGTCTTTGGACCTGAGCTGCCGCGCTCTAACCTGAGCTGAGCCCTGAGCATACCGGAGCACGTAGAAGGGGATCCCCTCCCGGCCTCTAAGGATCGGTTATAGTTTACCACATTGTCTATATATAAATTTCACTAGTGCTTGTGTCCTACTTTCTGGAACACAGCCACCCCTTCAACCCATCAAAGCGGTCGGCGAAAGCATCCCTTCTTACCCACCTATTAAATTACAAGCCCCTTCGGAGTGGATTTTGAATTGGATCCCTATGTAGCTCGAGCCACAAAGATTCGCACGTGAACGAAAATCGCTAGCAAGATGAGGTGTAGGCCTCACATTCGACTTTATGTCCAAGTATTGCGTTTACCAATCGCAAGGGACCCTCCAGGACGGCCGAACTTTGCTAGAGCCAAACCGACCTCCCATTCACAAAAGCTTATCATGAAAGTGGAGTAGAATCTGCATGAAGGCTCTGTGACTGGCTGTGCAAAGTAGGCAACGATTAGTTCTTGCTGCCCCACTGAGCAACGTGGCAGCCTCCTGTGGATTTTAAGAATTGGATCAGGCTTCAAAAGTCAGCTGGCAACCCCTCATTCTGAAATATGATTTCTTATCACGATGAATCAGATATAGCGAGATAGGGGGACTGGCGAATGAAATGAATGGGACATGTCCATAAAAATGCTTAAATCTCGCTTCATTTGATTCCCCATAAAACGTTATAGTTTGGTACCTCGCTCGCATCTTTTACAGCCTTACAGTCTCACATCTTCTTAATCAAGTCTACCTAAAATGCGAACCACTTATCGCTCATCTTTGTGTAACGCTAGACGTATAGTTAAATACAAAGGATAAGGAAGCCTCGAAGGCTCAAGCATCATGATCATAAGTCATCGTTCTCTAGTCTCCTCGCCAACTCAATCAGCCTTAGTCATCCATTAATACATTGGAGTTTCTGCTATTCCATGAATTTCTCTCAATCCAGGCCACGATGAGTTCTGGAGAATCGTCCGCTCTTCATGTAGCGGGCAGCAATTTTACGCAGCAAGGAAACATCGACTGGGTCAATCTGGTGAAAGAATCCGTATCTTATTCCATCGAAGTTTTGTCTCGGATATCTGCCACCCAAATCGACCTTTATACCATTGAAGTTGGCAAAGCCATCTCTAAGAGCTTCTTACTTGCTCCTGTGGGCCATAAAAATTTGGGCCAGGCACTCTCTAATTTGAAATCCTATGGGCCTTTTGGAAAATTGTTGTTTTTTGGCTTTGGCTTGAAGAGCTTTGTGAGAATTTTGGGGAAAACCGATGAAGGAAAAACCCTGTTGGCATTATGCGCGGCCTTAGGAGAATGTTTCGATGAGGAGTTCGCGGGGGAAGTGCTCCACGATATGGTGTCTTCCTACAAAGCTCCGGAGCGTTACACTCCTTCGACGCTTGAGTGGCAAGAGCTCATCAAAGCTTGCGCAGGTATTCTTGCCACTACCGACTTTGCGGTTCTTTCTGAGGAATTTATGAGTCTATCGCCATCAGCAAGGCGATCAACAACAGTTAGAGATGATTCAACAACATTTAAGGATCCGCAAAATTGCCCATCAACTGCAGACCTTGCAGCAGCATTGATCGGACTTGGCAAAGTCTCGACAAAAAGACTGTCTTCTATCTGTATAAAAGGGGGAGCAACTGGTGGGTGGCTGGGTGCTGTTGCTGTGTGGTTTCTCGGACTATCTGTCGCCATGTTTCACGGCCAAGAGTTGCTATATACAAATAGCAAGCAACCGCATGAAGCACAGATTCGGATCATATTCGACTCCAACCCTAACGCCGATACCAAAGCGCTCGAACTGGCCGATGCCACATACTACTTGAGGAGCAGCTCAGAGTTCATACGTCAAGGGACGAAAGACGGCCAACTTACTACTATTAGTGGAAGACTCCGATGGGATATTTGCCTTTCGGCAGCATTTGGAGCCGAGTTTCGCGACCTTATGACGACGCCTAGGGTAGTTGGCACAGCTTTTGGCTGCGCGGCTCGCATCTTCAAGGCTATCGCGTGTGCTGAGCAGAGCTTCAGTCCGGGTATTCTGAGAGATTATCGATCATACTTTGATGGTGCTAGTGGCCGAGGATTTATTCAGAATACCATTCACGGGTTCCCAGAATTAAAGTCGACAAGGTTACAAATGGAATAAGGTGTAACGATGACACCGCGGAACGCACTGACGAGCTACGAGCAGAGCATTTCTATGATACGACAAAGGTGTTCCTGTCATATGTGTGACGAGAGTTCGCCGCCAAACGATGAGAAGTTCTGCTTAGTTGTCATTTTTGAAACAATCCTGGTCATATCTCAAGCACTGGCTGGTACTGTAATCGAAGACGGCATCCTCCCTATGCGGGCTGGGTTCGAGTTGTTCTACACGAGGCAGCTATCGATCAGAATAGATGGCGATCGTGACGTCTTTGCTAATGAAACGGCTCATATCGGTCCTATATTTCACGTTCTCGAAACAACACCAACAAGTCATGATTACTCTAAGAGTGTGACTGAAAATAGAATACTAGATGCCTCGATGCTGTTCTCAGGTTGGAATTCTCATCATCACGAGGTACCATTCGAGACCAGCGCACTCTCCACAGGCGGTCTCTGTTTTTACCTCGACGTGCTGCGCGAGCTCTCGCTTGAACGAGAGTATTTAGGAAAAGTTCATGTTGTCCCCGGAAGGATTGAACTAAACGAAAAGCCATTCTACCTCGCGGAAGATCGAGTTCCACTTAGCACATACCTGGCGAGCCCCGAAGATGGAATACCCAAATTCACGAATGTCTTCAGTTTTTGTTAAGGAAAAGGCACGTTCTCTAGTAATTTCATATGGACTCAGCGACGAAGAGGGCAAGATTCTTCATATTGGGCCTGCAAGCTTGGTACATGACGCTTGCTCCGCTCGAGGTCTTGTCAATTGTAGTAGCAGGAGATGTCCTCAGAACATTCTTGTTCAAAGCAATGCTGGACGTATCGAAAAACATGTCGTTCTTGGCAAGGAAATCTTTATTTGTAAGAGCGAAAGAGATGAATTGTTCCGTTGCGCAATGCTGGTTCTTGGAAAGGCAAACGAGTCAACAGAATTTTCCAATTTCATCTTGGGATCAGATGCATGCATTCAATGCTGTGCACGGCATGCTATAGAGCTGGACAGTCGTTACCCTGTATTCATTATTTCCTGATATTAACCAATGACGTTTCATTATCCAGTTTCCACTATCGCATTTGTAGCAATTCCACTTAATATACTATAATATGCAATCTCACTACCAACAAGATTACCTCTGCCCAAGTAGCTTACACAGGCCAGCAAATCATGATAAGTGAACCATAATATTTGGCTTACCGGCCTATATCATGCATTATTTGCTATGGGGTACCTTAGTATAAAGAGGAGAAGAGTTATGTTCGACTACAAGGAAATACAGTCCACGTAGCACAAATACCGAATACATCTATGAGGTTTCTATCTTAGGACGAGTTCTAGCTGCTAGATGGTGTGATTTTATACTGGTAATAGGTTTCGGCCCCCTTGTCAAGGAGAAGGAGCCTTTTCGGGCCCCTCCTAAAAATTTAACAGTTTCTGGTGAGATGGTGAGGTGGTGAGCGGACTTTGATTAGAGCCGGACCGAATCTGACTCGGGCCTGAGCCAATCTCAGCAAAGGCGGCGGATGACTATCTGAGCTTGAGGGTGAGGAAGCAGATCATATAATAGCGAATCTGAGATCGGAATCTCGATATGACCATTTTCCATTTCCGTCTTTGAACCTGATCAGTAGCCGCTCTAACCTAAGCTAAGCCCTGAGCATCCGCTAAGTCAGCCTGAATATGCAGAACTTCTTACGAATCCCGCTTGCTCTAATCGTTCACATTGATTGAACGATTGCTGATTTCACACTTTTCACAGCTACCCAGAGCCATAACTCACTGGCGTCGTCAACACTCACCACGGCGCCGAATAGGCTGGGAAGATGATAAATGTCACGACTCCGTTCAGGCTCAAGGCCATAGTACCATGGGGTGCCAAATCAGCCGCTGTCGGAACACTCGTCGCGAACGCGACCGCGACCGCGAGCTCATTCGCGGCACCGATGGCAATGTTCAAGAGAACTGGGCTGGTCTTTTATACGCCATCGAAGAAGGTAAATTGCTGCGAGAATTTAGGATGTAAGTCGTTGAATGGCTTTAGAGAAATGAAATGCTCATGACTTGACAGAATCAAAGTGAGGATGACTTTGGAGCAGGACAGAAACCAGGAACGCCAAAGTCAGCAACCGAAGTTGTTCGCGCTCTTAATCACACCATTTATAGCTCAAGAATAAAGATTCGAAAATAAAATGCCGGCACCTACAACATATCCCTATCGAGGGCCTTCGGGACAGCTTCTTCGTGGCTTTGAGCAGAAAAGGGTCAGTACTTTGGAATCCCATTGTTCCGAACATCGAATGGTTGAAACGGCATGAGAGAATGAGAAAAATAGCGATAGAGCGAAAGGACCGAGAAGACCGAAAAAAGAAGGGGAAAAAAAGGAGAGAGAGAGAGAGAGAGAGAGCGACCGAGCACTTGGTAGTCCTCATAATAGCTGCAAGGCAACAAGTACAGTAGGGCGGAATAATAATCCGTGATTCGGCCACACCACAAAAATGCTAGAACTTTGATAATTCATAATCCTACACCAACATTTTCTATCACTTGCGGTTTGGGATTTGATTTTATTGGAAGGCAATCATTTAGCCACGAAAAAGGCGTGCATTTATAATATTGTTTAGTAAGAAAATAAGTGAGATTATTAAAAATTGTCACTTTTTGCCCCTCTATCTTCCCACTTTATATCACCCAACACAACAGACTTATTTTTTCTTCAGAGTTGTAAATATGATAGAAAAGCAGCATTTATATAATATACTCGAATCTTATGATATTATATTCCAAAATAAATAAGCAACAAAGGCATAAAGTGTAAGGTCGGGTTTTATGTCCAGATTTCGCTTAAAACGCGTAGATAATCAAAAAGGGTTCTCAAAATCAAGGAACTTTAGGCCTATATAACAAAACAACCCTTGATTAAAATTAAAATCCAAAAGATAGAATTATTTGTAATCTATTAATTGATAATACTCATTATCCTTGTAAGTTTCAGAAGCGTGGTGTTTTTAATCTTAGAGAAGATGATGGGTTTTGGTGTGTTTTCGGCATATCACGGATTATTAAAGTACTGTAAGCATTTTTAAGCACATATCGATGCGCCGTCCGGGAGTACCGGGAACCTTTCAACTGCCAGAAGCCACACTCAACGGATAACCCATACTTTAATGCTACCATATATCCATCTGTCTTATGCATCGCGATAATTTTTCGTGCAAGGTTGATGCCGACATGTAGTAGCCGTGTATATTACAGTCGGCGATTAGACGAGCAAGTTCCTCCAGGTCCTGAAGTACAAGCGAGGTAATTCCAAAGAAGTATTGGCTGCTTTCGTTTTGTCAGGGGCAAAGAAACTTTTGAGTTTTTGATATCGCGGTACATCGCGCTGTGAGAATAGAATTCCACGAGCAGTAGGTGAGTATATATGGCAGAGATGCAGAAATGATGCAGAAATTGAAAATGAAACGCAAGTGAGGATTAAGTCAGCATCTTTGTTGTATAGTAAAAGATGAAGACGATCTAGATGTCTTTCTGAAAGCTTCGTTGAGCTTTCCAAGAGAGCATAAATAGTCTAGTGACTGGTTGATGAGAAGGAAACATTCCACAAGTTACTCTTTTCGTCCAACAATTCCAGCAGAGGCATTTCTCAGATTTTCAGTACAGAATTATCCCTCCAAAAATCCTCATAATGCAGACCAAGTTCCACTGCCTCACCTCTCTCCTCGCCATCCTCTCAGACGATTTCATCTACTCGCCATCTACAGCACCAAGGCAGCTCCCACGCACCTCGCCGGCATCGCATACATTATCTCTCCCACTCTATTCTCAATCCTCGACATGGAAGAACGTCAACTCTGGCATTCCCACGTCTTCGAAGTCAAATCCGGGTATCTCATCGAGCCGAAAATGCCTGCATCCATCGATTTATCGATAATGGAGGTCCTGCTGGGAACATATGGCAAGACGGTACGTAGCTGGCGCTTTAATGCGCGGAATTTGACTGTCCCAATTGGAATACTGGAGTTGGTGATGGGGTATACGGAGGATGGACCGATTACGCCTGATTTTGTGACGGAGAAGGATAAGTTGTTTCCAGTTAATAGTACCGAAATTAGGGAGAATAGGGGGAATATTACTGTACCTGAGATATTGCCGGGCGCCGATAGTTGGAAGATGGGGGTTTGTGTTGCAGTATGGATTGACTAGTGCGACAGCCATCACGAGTTTTCCAGGCTCAACGTAAGTTGGGTTTGAAGCTCAAACAAGCTGCGTGATGAGACGATGTGCGCTGGCTGAGATGGCAAATATAAGCTGGACTTCAAAGAGATTTTCGCGCCCGCTAAGAAATTTTTCACTTGAGCAATTCTCCCGGCGAGGCAAATTCCTCTCCGACACGCATGCATTGTATGAAAGTTCCCAAAATAATAAAATCACGATTTCTCGATAGCCCATGATTTCCAGCTCATTTGCGAATTAAGTCTCTGTTTTCCAATCGGGTCGAGGTCTTGACAAAGCCGAAGAAGCTAAGTCCCCACAATCTGTCATGGCTTCCACCCCGCAGTTTCCGGTAGCAGATGTTGGAGCAACTGAATCGAGATTCATCTTTCATACTGGTCATTCACAACCAGACTTTTTGGAAGAGTGGCCGTGTTGTTCGAAGAATTTTTAGAGCGACTGCACTCACACCTCGTGATCCCGCCGATATCAAATTTAAAGACTCCATGAATCATCGATCATCTGGGTACAACTTTGAACCGAGGAACGAATTGCTAGAACTTTCGCATTTTCCGTATTCTTCTAGGTACAACTTTGCACCGAGCAACGAATAACTGACGTATCCGAAACCAAACGCAATGTTACAGAATCCCCGGACCTGATCTCCCTGCGGCGATAATCGCCCCCTCACAAACAGATGGTCCCCACCACAGGTTGGGCTACGCTGCATAAAGCGGCTCAGTATCAGCGGCTTCCACGCAGATCTGACAAGGCGACACCTACCGTAGAGCATTTAAATGATCCTCGTCCACGCTGTGCCGTCGGACGGGACGTTCGCAGATCATCGGCAATATCAGCACGGATTATTGTGCGAGGGTTGCACGGACGGCAATTACTGTGGTTGGTTAAGGGGTGCTAACCGATCGGGCGCGGGACAGGGAAGTTGACTGACAGCTATTGCGACGTCATGCATTGGTACCCTGAAGGATTTACGTCAGGGAGCGGTGAGAAAGCTTAATTTCATGTTGGTTGGCTGTGAGGATTTTGAGGAAAAAAAGGGAAGTATTCTTTCGCGAATATCATTGTCATTTTTCATTATTCAGTATTAATGCAGTATATGCCAGATTGATTAAGTTTCCTTTTGGAGCTGAACTAGAATTTGTTTTTGCTGCCTTGGTTCTGCCCAGGGCCCCTGAGGACCGCGGAGATCCAAGAGAAAACGGATTCAGGGTCCTGTGCCTGTGCTTGCCGTGTGCGGCAAAGTCGGAGAGGGACCAATAAGTAAAGAGTCTGGGACCAAAAACGATCCGACTCCGGAGCTGGAAGATGTCAAGGACTTTTAATACACTCCTCCCCCTTAAATTGAGGTTAATTTTTAGTATGGAACCACCTAGAAAATTTTAACCTCAATTCAGAGGGGGCGGGGGGTGGTGTAATGTGAATTGACAGCACATCAATTCGTGCCGAGGAACAAGATTCATACAGTTGACTTATTGACTTCTAAGTGAGAAGCTTGATCGTGACTGATAGAGAAGCGTGCCTAAAGCATGACTGCCGACGACGATCCCCCCTTTTGATAAACATCGATTTTTGGAAAATGCGATCTAAACCGAGGTTCTCTCTTATGGACTTCTCGGAGTCTGAGCGCCGAGTGTTCAAGTAGAGCTTTTGTACATGTGTCAAAAGACGCCAAGTTTGACTCTCCTTCGCCTGCGCCAATTGGTGAGACAATCTCCTTTCATAATGTGTTTACTATAATCTAACCTCATTCCCTCATACATACACAAACGAAGTCCAGAATCAAAAATGCTTCTATATTTCTTATTTTTGCCAAGTGTAGAAGTAAACTCTATATCACGGCAACTAGATCATCCCTCGGCTCAGTCGAGTCGAGGGGCTTGGATAGGCTAGGCAGCTGTCAAACGCAACTCTAAATCACTGCCGGCAGTCAATCTTCAAACCATACCACCCTAGAAGCCAAGTAGCGCCACAACTCGGAAACAACGGAAAATTAAATTCGCACTAGCCATCCTTGTCAAATTTCAACGTCACAAGGCTTGGCAAAGGCTGCCAAGTTGTAAGGTGACAATAATGGTGTGGCTGTAAGCACAGGTGGACAGTTGGCCTTATGGTAGCCAGGAGAAGCAATGGACGTAGTTTTTTTGATGGCCTCGGCCACACCAAGGTTTCTTTACTTTTTCATAATTTTCTTCTAATACTGTAGATCTCCTAAGTTCCAGGTTCTGGGTAAAGTATGATATAGGGGAGAGGTTAAACTTATGGATATCATAGAGGTCAAGGCGGCCAGCGACTGGGGCCTGCTTAAATCCAGGATGGACTCGTAACGGTGTTCATAGCGCCTGACAGCCGCGTCGATGCCCGTGGCTGAGTGCGGTCTGCCCGTCAAAACGCTGTCAGTCAATGGCCTCTCTGAGGAAATTATTGCGACTGGCTCAAAGTGTGACACTTAAGTTTTGTTTTCTAATTGTACAGGTTTCATAAAATTTATGAAGCTGACAAAAGCGCTCAAGTTTTGTTTTACAAACTGCTACCCTTCGCTATGCTATGCAAATCCGTGACCCATGCGGCCAAGTTTGACGATGACTTGGTGTAAGTCCTGGGTTCCTTTTCCTTGTGGCTTGCCACGTCTGTAATTCGCCACCATCTCTGGCGGAGCTCTTTTCTCTCCATCTCTGCTATGAACCCATGACCCCCTTGGTGGAAAGCTCGAGGCCTGCAATTTTGCTTCTGGTTCCCTTCCGTGGAACTTTTCAATGACCAAAGCCAAAGCCCCCCTCCCCTTGGTATAGCAATAACTCCACATTTGCAAACCCCTAAGAGTATTCGAGAATAGAAATCGTGGAGTTTATCAAATGCTCTCCCTCTTCGGTAACCCCTGAACTGCATGTCTTAGTCCAGTATCGCATTCATCGTCGTAGCTCCCTTCACCATCACTATCTCCCAGAGGAAGGCCGGCTCTCTTATCCCTCTCATCTCCGTAGTCACTTGTCCCTTCACCTCGGTCACCGGCTCGCGCTGACCTCACATCTGACTCCGCTCTGGCGTTATTGATCATTGCTGGAAGTTGACGTCGCCGAGCGTTAATGAACCAGTTTGAAATTTGATCTAACGCTAGGAGTTAGCATTGTATATACAAGTGCTTCACCTGGCAACTTACTCATTTGCAAACCCGTCTGCCTCATCAATCCTTGTTTCTCATCCTCCGTCGGGTACGGATGCTGCAAGTGGGCAACAAACCAAGCTCTGAGTTTATCTGTCGTCTCCTTCGGCAAGTTACCCCTCCGCTTGCGCTGCTTGCCATCGCTTCCATCATTGATCCCCATGCCGTAAGAGTAATTACCTCCTGGGTAACCTGGGTGGTGGTGGCTGTTTGCCGAAAAGGGTGTTCGATCGAGTGAAAGAGATGACGGGCCGGAGTACGATTGGCCACGAGGTTGTTGGTACCCATATGAGAGCGAGGGCCGGTGATAAGAAGATGGTGGGGGGTCGAAGGATGCAGATAGCTGGGGGTAGGTCTGCGCCCCTGACCGAGTCGCCTCCAGTGCGTATTCGTTCCAATTGCTTCCACCTCTGGGTGCCTGAGTTGGCCCACGGTCAAAAGTTAGCGATGGAAGACTGGGTAATGTCGGTCTACACTCTGATCGGTTGATGCTCGAAGAATCAAATGGGGGCGGTGATTGTATTCCCGTGAGTCTTTGTGGGGGAATGTAAGGGCTGGTACGGGTAGAGCTTGTCCAAGACTCGGCGGATGAGAATGCGTTAGCTCGCCTAGCAGAAGTTGTTGGCGACGTCGCTGCATTTGGACTTCGCGAAGGCCTTGATGGGCTCCTGTAAATCATTGGAACGACATGATCTCTGGACTGAGCATCGATGTCATCATCCGCCGAAAGCCTCCTTCGTTTGTGTAGAGACGGCGATTGAATATATTCTGGTGGCGTGATTAAAGCTCCCAGACCAGCCGACGGAGAGTACGAAGTTGAATCAGTTCGATACTCTGGTTCTGTTCCTCGGCCTGTTCGTAGTTGAATTTCCGGGATGGCCTGCAGCATGTCAATATTGCTCTTTAGAAATCCATGTCGACGCCCATACCTGTTGTATAGAAGGAAGTTCAACCTTCTCTTTCCTATCCGTGGGTGACCGTGGTTTGCAAGAATTTTCCAGTGGCCGTGTATCTTCCCACAACATGTGTCTTGGAGAGGGAAGTACTGACGACGTTTGCAGAGCTAACGTCGACATGCTGGATGAGTGCGGACTGTGCTCGTTCAACTGCGATTGAGGTGAGTACCTAGAGGGGGGCAAGTCCATCCCAAGCGCGGCCGTCCTTCTAGATACGAAGGAGGAAAAGAAATGAGCGGGAGCGCTTGAGTCTGAATTACTATTATTAGCAGATATTCGATATCAACCATGCAAGTTTTATTGTCGTCATCGCACGCGCAAAAGAGTACTTGTACACGCTGTACAGTTGTACGCGTACAAAGGAGAAATTCTAAAAAGTCTCGAGTGATGTTCAACACCGCCTTTAGGCATGACCAAAAGGGAGTAACACCAAGGCCATGGATCGAACGGAGTATACGTACCCTCCCAAAGTCTACCTTCCGCAATCGGATTTGAGTTTAGACCCGACAAGAACGCCGGAGTTAAGATTTCGGTGGCCAGCGTTGCGATTTAGAACTCTTTCTTTGGAATGGCGTCGTGGAGAGAAGTTCTCCTGAGGTATCGTAGCCAAATTGCCTCTTAAGCTTAAGAATGCTGCGGACAGTAGACAAATGCTGGCTGTGGATAGAGCTCAAGATCTGCTCTTATGTCGATCAGTTGTTCTGGCCTTGGTACGTCACTAATAGAAGCAATATTGAGGGTGCATTGGTGGAAATGCGTTCAGATATCCTTTGGAGGCCGCCGTGATATATGATGAAATGTGATTTGAAGATCGAATTCGAGGCGAGAGCGGGCTTATGTATGTCTGCGGGTAGCCCGACACACTTAGGAATGACAGATCAACGGGCCGCTGCACATGCCGGTGATGAAAATTCTCCAGAAGGGTCTCACAAGCGGAGAAGGGCTCAGGTAGATACAATCGCCAGGGGTTTGGCGTGAAGGTAAATTTGATTGAGACGTAATGGCGCTAAAAGTGGAGGTTGGAAATAGTTGAAGATTCGTACTTGGGTCATAGAAGGCGTAGTGTAAGATGTAGCCTTTGATTTGAGTACGTTGGAGGGCTCAGGAGGTCCGGTCTGTAAATAAAAAGGATTCTCCTCAGTGGCAGTCACGCAGGACCAGGAATTGGTAAAAACTGGTTGAAAAACCCTCGGGAGACGATACAGTCCAGCAGACTTAAGTAAGAGTACGTAGTAAATACTAGAACAGAACTTAAGTAAGAGACGTGGATTATACTCGTGTTGGTTAGAAGCAAGCCGGTAGAAAGGCAGACGCAGTAGCTCCAGGTTAGTGTGAGTAGTGGCTTGCATGGAGGCCAGCGATTTCTGCGGCCACAAGGAAAGCCCCAAGATCGCCTGGAAGGTGCAGCTAAAATTCCCCGATGGAAACATTCAATACCGAGCAGGGACACGTTTGGGACTGCAAGCTGCCGAACGGATAGTGCGGACCGAGTCCTGGCAGGAAGACTTGCGATTTGTTCGGCACATTTGACACTCGCAAACGTGTGGAAATGTAAGCTCTGGCCTTGTCTTGGTCCCCCTTGGCTGAACATGGCTCAACTTGATGGGTGATGTATGAGATGGCGGGGGGACAGGCATATCCTGTCTCGTTGGGCTGTGCTTTTTTGTCGACCAGGATAGTTGGTCTTGCAGCTAGATAACTCTACAAGCACTTGTATTTATTTTACGCTGCAGATGTCCTGAACTATAATATAATCACACCGTTATATAGTCCCGAAGAGTCCTACAATTCTAAAGTTCTTTCTTCTCAGTTCAGATGATGGGTAGGATTTTTCTTTGGAGTTAAAATCTTTCACTTAAAGTCCAGATCGTCCCGCATATGGCCCTCAAATTTCATCATAGAGATATCCGGTAGACTAAGCCCCTTGGGTTATGATACTCTAACCTGGTATAGAACGTGAACTTTTATTCGAAATGTTATCATAGTTGTTGGTTCCAGCATGGTACTTCATGATTTGGGCAGTGACAAGCTCGTGCAATCTACATCGAAACCGCGAAACGGCTGCGGGCTTGACCTTGTACCCTAACTCCTTATGGGCTTGTGCATCACCCAGTGATCTAACTATTCCATAAGAAGATCTTCTTCCATACCTAGCAGTCATGCTACAGCATGTCGATGGCAAGCCTTATTCGTACAAATTGGACCAAAAAATGTCCCAGCCAATCGGAACCCCGGTCATTTTCTTTATAAAAAGGGCCTGTTCCTCGGCATATTTCGATGCTTATCGTGTGTTGGGGACTCTTGCTGAACAGTAGATAATTGGACGAGCACCAATGTCAGTGAGGATGCCTGCGATGAACCTTGGCTTGCTAGAAGGGATTATTCTTCAGTATGCAGGTGCAGTGTAGCTGGGGGCACTCAGCCAGACCTATGCTGATACGAGTACCTGTTAGGATAGAAAAGAAATGTGGAGAACGGCTGTGCAGCCAGATGTTCTGACGGATAGGTTTGATTGTGGTTAGGGATGAAAGACCGAGGGGACCGTTAGCAGAATGGGGATGAAGCATCTTCCACAGGGCGGCGACATCATTTGGGACAGCGTTCGAGAGATTCGATTGGGTGCTCATCGTTCATCCATTTTCGTTTCGTCCTCACTACTCGGCCTTTTCGCAAGCCACGACGTTCTTGACAATCATTGTGGGCGCAGTCAGACTGATCGACACTGGGAGATGGCATCTTTATGCCGATGTCAGGCTATCACACCAGAAGGTGACAGCTTGCGGGATAACCTTGCAAGGGAAGCCGGCGCGGGCGGGTTGTGGTGGACTGTGCACCACCGCGTCTACCTGTGGGTACTAACTTCTCGAAATAATATGCTCACTCCTGGTTCCCTTGTTCAAGTAGCAAGATGGAGGTTTGAGTATACTCTCATGCTTTGAACGAAAATCTTGAGAACAAGATGACATTTTTGCAAGCTTTTGTCTCGTTAATATTTATTCCCTGAAATAGCTTCGTCGGTGACCATTGGAGGGTATCATCGACCAACCAAACAGAGGCGAGATATTTATCCAAGGGTTCCAGGGTTGCCGTTACTTTAGGGCAAGATTGACATGAAAAGGATGCAAGCCTCACCTAACTTTCGAAATTGGTGTAGTACCCCGTACATTTTGGTGCCATCTATTTTCTATTCCCGATTTCTAACATTTGGGGATAATGACAAGAATAGAGCGTAGCACGGAGTCGAACGAGTATTCTCTCAGAGCTAGCGGAAGAGTGAGCCACTCTTTCTTCTTCAGTGAGGTTGGTCATTCTGAATATGGAGAAGCGATGGAATGTCGAGCCGATGCACCACAGGGGTCCGTTGCCCATGCTCAAAGCTCCCGAAGTGTCAAGAGATCAGGAGAATCCTTACCATGCGTTTCGCAGCCGTACGAAGTAACTGTGACAGCATTTACTACGGGGAACGTTTGCTATGGCTAGGGTCTATCCTGATCTCGTGCCTACGAGGTACTCTTCCTGGAATCTTCATTGTAGATAGTTATCAGTCTATCTAACACTTTGGCTGTCTCCAACCTCCAAGTTGCGAATATTCTTCGTGCCTCAGTCTTCATATAACACCCATAATCACTATGAAGTGTATCTTTCATGTACCGGACTCCAGACAGAGGTTAAAGAATAACGTATCAAACGATGTGAGCGGGTTGATAGAGCACGTCTTTGCCAGGTATCCAAGAAACATCGACGAT
>NXFV01000354.1:0-39192 GCA_002803225.1 Gamarada debralockiae | reverse complement strand
TTTCTCATTAGAGAGGTTTTTGTTGGTTTTTTTTTTTTTTTTTTTTGGTAGGTACAGTGCATAGCCAAGAGTATCAGTAAACTCGCAACACTGGTTTTCGGAGTGACATCCTTGCGCGCAACTTCTCTGCCGATGTTGACAGCTCCTCGGCATTTGGCATATCCACCGAGCAGTTTTGATCCTTGATATTACCCGTCAGGTGGTCCCCTCCTTATCTGAGCAAGTGATTGTACCTCGAGGGTCTGAAGAAGATCTAGTATTTAGAATCACCCCAACGATCACACCACTACTACCAGGAAGTGTGGCTCCCACGAGTGGGATTATCGAATGCCCCGCAACATAACGAGGAGAGAAGTTACCACCACAGGAAAGGGATTCTGCCAAGACTTAGGGACTATCTTCAAGCTGACAGCCACAGCCTGAAATATCGAACTATAGTTGCGTCTGCCGTCTAGGGAGTTTGAGACATGTGATCACCATGATGCAGCTATCCCTAGATCTGGCGTCGTGTTCCTCGAGGTGCTCAGACGCTGTCGGGAAACTAGAGAAACTTCAGACGAATCTGGCCGCTCTTGGGATTCGAAATGGTCCTAATACTCCAACATGTAACAATGAATGCTGCACCCCGTATGGTATGTGGAAACCATGTCGAATCGGGTTTCACTGTTAAGAGGCTAAAATTCTCTTTCTTGGAAGGTTTGGACAGTCATCTTGCAAAAATACCTCTTTCCTCGAAAAGTTTTGACGTGGTTCTAAGCCACAGCGGGGACCGCGAGCCCCTGAAACGATGATGCAGGTAGAAGCGTCATGGTGTCGGCGAGTCATGGATGGAAGCGGGCTTGTGTGGCGTGACCCATGCAAATGTGGTTGATCAGACTGGGGCACAAGCGGGAGTTGAATGAAAGCTCCTGTTATTCATGTTTGTTCCACAGAATCTAAAATTTATACTGCACTTTGGGAGGGTGACCTGGGGACGAGTTGGCATGTCGTGTTGTCGTTGATCGAGAGTGGAGAACATGGAACTGAGATTGACGAGACGTGCCCTGCAGGATCGCCTGTGGCGAGAGGGAACCACAGAAGTCGCAACACAAACCTGTCAGATCGGGATCTCTCTTGAGTCCCTGCCCATAATCGGATCCTGATAATGCAAAAATGTCAAGGGACATGGGACGGCTAGCGAGTTACGAAACTTCGCAAGACTATCTCTATCAGGAATTTCGACGCTCCATCCCGGATGATGATTTTCAGCCTTGAACGGGTGTGCCCGTCGTATTGTATGCGCCGGAACTCAAAGCCGGGGAAGCGCACCGCTGAAGCGACACAAGCAATTCCAGGAGTCCAGGGCGATAGGACAACAGCCCATACAGCGCGTTGTGGAGCAGCACCGTCAGTTTGGTGGACGGCAAAGTGCTTCTTACGAGTACCATGGGCGGGATTGTAAAGCAAGTCCCAAGGTACTCGAAAGTCCCTACAGATGGATCTATGCAAGACAGTATGGGTTGACACAGTAATTTAGGTAGGAAGCCGCATGCACGATAATGAGAAAGACACAATACAGTTTGGGACATGCAAGGAACCTTTGACGGCGGTCGCACAGGTACAACCATTCGTAAAGGCATGCTGCCGTCTCCATCCGTCTCTTTGGGCCTCCAAGGGTTTCGTCAAGCTCGAAATGTCATGTTTCATTTCTTTGTTTCCATGGCTCGGGCCTGGGAGCGGCAGAGTCAAACGGCCCGTGCAGGGGATCATTCGCCAGGGGCATGACTGCAGAAACCTTCTCAGAAGATCCAGTGATCTCACTCTCGTAATTGTTGCACACCCAAATGATCCAGATTCACCAAATAATTTTTTACTTCCAATAACACAGTACATGAAATTCTGAATTAGATCATAGCTATTTAAAATTACAGTATCATACCTAGCGAACGACGGCCATTCTCTAAAAGATCCCAAAGTCGACATCTCACAGGCTTCAGGCTTCCAGCTCGCTATAGTGTGGGATTTCCCTAGCAGTTCTATATTTGACAAGTTGACAAGATACATGTCAAAAACATCTCGTAGACTACTGACATAAAGGAAGGATAAGTTGACGTGGGTGAGAGTCGAAATATGACTCGAGGATCTGCGCTGTCCAGACTTCTACCTTCTTGAACACCTCATATCAAGATACTCACGGAAGCCTTCAGAACCCCCCTATTATTCGCATTTTTTTCCCCGGCCACTCTCATTCAGCACCACGAAGCTGCCTGTTGTTGTCAAGTAGTCCGCGACTTCCGAATCGAAGTAATTCTATGAAACGCTAAAACATTAAAAAGAATTACTCTCTGCCACACATTCTTTCAAAATTATGCGCAATCCTTTGGAAGTGCCCCGCGAAAGAGCCGCGGGTAGTTAGCACAATTATCATAATGAACAGATCCTCATTCCTCCATTGGATCAAGTTAGTCTTTGGAGCTTGGAATACGGTTTGTTCATAGTTTGATTCGTTTTCCACATCGCTGTTAGCAGCCCATACACTAATGTCAGGGAAGACTACTCCTACACCGTCCAGTTAATTGGAAGGACAGAACGGCCGCCATACTGACTGCGATGAAATTTTACTCCTTTCCGGTTTTTGTGACAAAGATTAGCCAAGTTACATCTGTTGCAGTGACTTGCAGCAGCCGACCAGAAGGAAAGTGACATTGAACTCAGTGTCTCTATCTTTATCCCAGCGCCCAATTCTGTAGGCTTCGTTGGAAGATCAAAATGAAAGGGCACGTCAGGCAGATGGCACACCCGTTACAAAGAAAATCCCAGCAAGTCGTGGGGAAAAGTAGGCGTTAAAAAGCCATACCCGACAGGATTAGAGGCTGTTGTCACTCATTTAGAAGGCAGGCAAATTGAAAACTCTTTTCTAACTATTCCCTCAGGTCTGGATAGTCAGGAGAGTCTCATTTAATGCTACCACAAAGTTACAGATGAAGGTGAGCAGTTGACGATATCAAGTTACTGTACCAATAATTGGCGTAATAGCACCCTCAAAGCAGCCCTTTTCTACTGCCTCTTTCAGCTCCGCCCTTAAGGTTTCTGCCATTTCAGTTCCCATTTTTATGATCAGGAACCACTAAAATTTGTCACTTTGATTACCCTTACCTATGTTTCTGCAGCAGGTCGTTCCCAAAATGTGTAAGCCGGCAACCCCCCAAGAATTTCCTGTGGCCATTCCAACGCTCTTGGGCTTTCTATCTTCTAGAATATTTCTAAATAATGGGCTATGGTCTCTTCTTTCTGTCTTTCTAAATTTGTACATCATCAATATTTCAATGTTGGGTAGTTTCCGTTAACTAAACTCTTGTCACTTAAGTTTGGTCCTTTTATTTCACATGGTTGGCAGGAGACAGAAGCCGACTACTAGCGCGAAGTAGGGTGGCTGATCAACGGAACATGTAGGGCAGAAGGTCGAGGCAGATTCAGTCTGCAAGGATCGTCCTGTAGTCGAATCGAGTGTCGAGACAACTCCGAACATTACACAAAAGTTTATTTGTGAATATCTGTGACGGGCCACCATTTTCTGCTTCTGCGATTGTTTTGGGCTTAGTGCCCCCCGAAAATTCATCGGTGATGGAGAAACCGAAAGATCAATAAAACCGCGAGAAGAGTAAGCACGGCAAAGCAGTCCTGGTATCTTCGATATGTTTTCGCCTTTCAGTGGGAATCATATGCCGAGAAATATATGTTCCGTTTTGGTGATCCGAGATAAATTCCGTTTTTCTACGATTCCTTCGCTGGCCGCTCAAAAACAATAGTTGCATCTGATTCTAGCAGCGCCGCTCTTGGGGCCCATCCTTTCGTTCTTGGTTCCTCGCCCGAGTTGAAATGATCATACCATGAGGCCCTCGGGATTTGCCAGCCAGAGCAGCGCTTCTGTCAGTTTTGCCAGTATCATAGTGTTCTTCCTCTCCTTCTTGTCGCGTCTTCCAACTCTCAACTCACAACTCTCAACTCTCAAGGATTTACCAAGTTGAGACGTGCCGAGCTCAGTGAGGTCCTGGAAAGCACCATGGAAGCATGCCATGATCATTTTCTCACTTGATCTCTTTCTCAAGATAATTCCATAGGTCTTGCGTAATTGAAATTTATGATTCCTTAATTTCGATGCTGTCGACACAATGTTATGATTCCACAGCGTCTCCGAACTATGAGATAGGGGCATGTTGTGTACCCCCATTAATTTTCCACGAAGAATGAACGTAAAATTTTGTTGATTACTATTTAAAGTTCAATTTTCGCCTTCGATGAGTTTTTATCTCTGTGTCCTGATCATCATTAAAGACTTCAGCTATTCAAGCTGCATGCCCCTTTCTCGCCATGTTCTTCCGCGTCCGAGCTGCATTCCGTGGATAGAAGCTCTTAAATCATAATCGGGCACACGTCAACATTCGAATAACCCTGCCACTGGAAAGAGTATAGTCGAGAATATTACTTTCAGCAGGTGCTGCATATAATTCGCGTGGTGTAAGTGAGAAGTGAAAGTTCATCCGTCCTTTTGGGTAAACTGTCTTTTAGGTGCACTCCTGTAGCTACTAGCTTCAAGACCGAGAACTACAAGGCTGGAAGCAGACCCAGATGAATGATCATTTTGACAGCTTCCAAGAGAAGAGATTTTGAGAATGAAACGAATAATTCGAAATTTCTGTGGATTATTTGCTATGAAGTTGGGCGTCGATAGGTCTGATTCCAACACACCGGTGTGGGTTAAACAGAGATTGGCTGAAGTCGGAGCTTCACGTCAAGCCGCTGGTCAACACCTCAGAAATGATGGATACGGCACTTAACAACTCCTCATCGTGACCAGTCCTCGCAATGACCTGAATTGCAATCGGTGCGCCATGTACAGCCTCTGCAGAGTCTGCGAATGTCAGCTCGCCTTTATCGCGAAAATGCCCTGGAGAAACAGCACCAAACTCACATGCTCTCAGGCCCCCCTCACGCCACAATTCGTTTCTGTCAATCGTTTCATCGGCTTTCAAGAATGGGATCACGGCTGCGGGATACTATACAGGCTTAGCGGGCAGCTCCAAAAGCTGAGTGGGAGGAGATCTACATCAAGAACATTCCACAACATCGTATACCTACTCGACGCGTTAGCCACGAACAATAACAACTCAATGGCAACCTACGGTGCCACGCCGTAGGTGTCGTGGGGCACAGCGGTCGTCTCTGCGGCTGGCGCAACAATCACATCGAGCTTCTCTTGAAGGAAAAGCTTCCGCCAATCCTCCATGAACGCGTCTCTCCTCGAATTCAGCTCGAAAAGGTCATCCAGGGTGTACAAATCTTTATGGGTGAGGTTAATGCTTGGGATCGATGGAACAACAGGCTCTCCGCTTGCTTGGATATGTTGAAATGGGACGTTCGTATTGTCGAGGAAGAAGAACTCTCCGCAAATATCGGTGGCGTCTTTGATGCTAGGGATATTCTTCAATTCCACAAGTTCATAGGCAGGTTCTGAAAGCTTCTTAGTAGCCACTTCCATGGCCCTTACCACTGGAGGTGCAAGGGGGAAATGCGAATCAGGGGATAGGATGCCGATTCTCAGCTTCTTTTTGCCTTCAACAGCTCTCCACGGCATACAAAGTGCTTTGGCATCGAAGTCCCAGGGAGCCTTCGAGATCACTTTCTCCATGAAGAATGCCATATCCCGAGCGCTCGTGCATAGCGGACCTGCAGTTGGCATTATACCGGGCATGCCATCTCTTCCTGGCTGAGCCTGTCCACTGTAGGGCACTCGATTCGTGCTGGGCTTGAAGCCAAACGTTCCACAGCAAAGTGCCGGAATCCGAATTGAGCCTGCAATATCAGTTCCAACACCGAGGATAGAACCTCGCATTGCAATGAGTGCACCTTCTCCACCGCTGCTCCCGCCAGCGGTAAGCGTCAGCCTATGGGGATTGAGTGTTCTTCCAAAGACGTTGTTGTCTGAATCTGCGGTCTACAATGCTCAGTAGGGATGACAGGTAGGTGGATCGCGGGAAATTACCATCAAAGTTTGTGGAATATTCGTCTTTACATACAGCACAGCTCCGAGCTCAAGCAAAACGCTAACTAGGGGAGAGTGTTCAGTTGATACCGGTTTTCCTATCCAGGAGACGTATCCGATCGTTGCTGCTTGGCCCTTATATCTGAAAGAGTCCTGCAAGTGAAACTCTCAATACTCATTCGGTGCGTAAGGTTTATGCACACTGACCTTGATACTAATGGGAACCCCATGAAGAGGCCCCATTGGCTTATTTTCTCTTTCCATATATTCATCGAGAAAGTTGGCTCTCTCCAGAGCCTCATCAAAGAAGGTCTCTGTCAGACAGTTCGTCTGTTAAAAGTTAGTCTTCTTGTTACTATGATGGGTCACCTCTCAAACCAATTGTTGGGCAATGGCTGCGCGTTTTGAAAACGCTGTGATCACGGCAGTAGCTGTGAAACTTCTCATTTTCAGCTTTTCCGCAAGTGCTACGGCATCGTATTGCTCTGTTATTTCCAACTCCTGCGCAGATAGGATGCCGCAATCTCGAGGTACGTTCAAAACGTTTGCTGGCGTGCTAGAGTTATGCGATTCGAGTACAGAATTGGGAAGGCGCCATGATTTGGGTATGCGTTCGAATGCAGCGCTGCGCTTCTCGGCTGCAATGCTCCGCCAATCCTTACAAGAAGTCATCGCGAAGGTAGATGCTGGGCAATGAATAAGTGATGAACCAAGTCGGAGAGTCTTGAAAGATGTATGAGTATATATACCTGTCTATAAGTACAATCTATGCCAATACTGAATCCAGCAAATCAGACCAAATAGCGCGCAAGAAGCGGGCTGACGTTGTCCTCAGCGTTCCCGTAAGCCACGAACTTGGTGATTATAAACCAGGTCGGAGGATCTTGAAAGATGTACAAGTATAGATGCCCGTCTTATGTAGTGCAATCCATGCCAATATTGAATCCGGCCAATCAGACCAAAATGCGCGCAGGAGGCGGACCCCACTTTTGCACTTTAGCGCTTCCAGACAAACGACGAACCTAGACAACTTCAGTCCATCATGCAATGAATGATCATCGAGCAGAACACGATTCTCCATTCTATATCATGCAGCCAGCGGTTTCTTCGGGCGTGGCTGTTCCATCCATACAAGGACGAAGGCGCCGACCGCCTCCGAAATTGCGGACCAAAACGGGCTGCTTGACTTGTGGGCATTTCACTCCGATAACCCCACATCTCTCAGAAAATTTCCTATTGCATACTGTGCAATTACTAATCCATCGCTAGGTCGCCAGAGGCGCAAGAAGTGTAATGAACAACGCCCGACTTGCGACGCATGTGCTCGAAACAAGCTTTCCTGTACTTGGAAGACGAACGACTCTCCTGATAGTGTCCAGGCTTCATGCTCTCCCTCTTCGCAGGCATCAGATTCTTCACCGACCTTCCTCCACGAAGCACTTGGTAGCCTCAGATTAGGTGCCGTCCGTGAACGCCGTTCTCCGCTATTGACATTTCCCTGGATTTCGCGCCAAACATTCTTCGGCATACAGTCAAGAAATGAATTATATCTACTGCACCATTTCTTATTCCACTCTCTTCCAACCCTCATTAGTTCTCATGCGCATCCTATCTTCAAAGAGCACAGTGTTCTTTTGGCGTCAACAATGGACGACAACCCAGCCAAAGACGCTCTTTTGGCTGTATCGTCTCTGCATTTGTCAAATAGGCTACCAGAATATAGCACTCAAGCCATGCGATACTACTCGGAATCAGTTCATCAATTGCGGGAGCAGGTGAAAAACTGTTCCATTGATGGATCTGAAGACCATCTGATCATGACAGTCGTATGGCTGTACATATTCGAGGTAGACAAATCATTGTCCGCTTCATTCGGCCATTTACTGATTCGTGATATTAGATATGGCAAATGAGGCAAGGACTTCTCTGCCACGCCGGCTACCACCTGAAAGCCTGCATGCGGACTCTCCAATTACGCAAATCGTCATTAGCCTTCTATCAACGAAGTTTGCCAACTCCTTGGGAACGTATTATTGCGGAATCTGTACTTTTCAACTGCGCAACTTCGGCACTGTTTGATCCAGATCTCGCTTCGATCTCTATCCCTAACCTCCGTGACACACTTCAGCCGTTCCTATCAACCTGCGCCATACCTGGCTCCTCTCCAATTGCGAACTCTCCACTTCTAGGAGTTTCCACTGAGATTTTTTTTATCACTCTTGATGTCTCCCAACTTTGCTACAAGGTGCCTCTGGGTCCCCTAGATTATGTCCACGCTCTACGTCTTGAAGAACAGCTTGGGAACGTCAATCTCCAGTACTCGGACATCGCAGACAGTGATTTAGAGAACTACGCCGTTCCCAAGGCACGCCAAGCTGCACAATTGTACATCATCGCCGCCAAGATCCTCCTCTATAAGATTATTCGCCCAAACAAACCCCCCTTGGGCTCAACTATGTCAACATATCTAAGTTCTGCCTTGGATATCATCCGCAATGATATTGGGGAGACTCTCTGCGCACAGTACTTCACTTGGCCGGCCTTTGTGATCACATGCGCGTTGGATCGAGACAATAACATTGGTCGGGATCTCATTCGGCAAGCGATGGAGAAAATTTGGTCGAAATCGAGCTCTGGAAATGTCATCTTTGTGTTACAAGCATTGGATACTATTTCTAAGAAGATTGCAGAAGGCAATCATTTGGATATGTTAGATCTTCTCCGTTGTTGTGTATAAGCAATGGAAGACAGCAACAGTCTGACGATTATAAGCGAAAGCACTTTCTGGCCATTTTGGATCTCCCCCTCAACTTCGTATTGACCTAAATCTAGACGGAAGCCATCAACCCCCGAGCAGATATCGACAAATCTCCCTGACTCCATGCAAAGAGATGATAACCGCAAAATGGCCGCTCCCTAATACCCGAATCAGTACCAGTAGTGCAAGCTAATTCACCCGAAAAGTATGCATATCTTGTTCTAGAGTAGCTGGAGAAGCCTTATCTTTCTATTCTTTCAGCCATTTCTTTGCCGACGAAACTTCACTATGCCGTACCCATCCGCTCCCGCAGGCGTTCTCTTTCGCTCTTCCTCTAATACTATTCATGTTACCACTCGACATGACAGACGCCGCATATCCAGTGCCAGGGACCACACTTCTAGGCAAGCGAACATCTCTTGCGCTTAACTCACTTCTTCGCAGCGGGATATAGCTGCCATGAGGGCCCTCACTGCTGCGCTTGTCTTCCGAGACCAGGAGTGTCGGGACCGTAGATAGTTTATAGAGCGTAGAAGCACTATCTTTCGGGGGGGTTTATAATGCTTAGTACTGCTTCCAAGTTGCATCAGCCAAGGACGTTCCTGGAGGCTCTTCAGCAAGGTTCGTATCACTTGTGGTTGCTTCTGCTTCTGCTCGTCTGTCGAGATTCTCGATCCGTCGTTCAAGGTCATCGTCTATACAACAATAACTCTGCCAGTCATCCCGGAATCGAAACGCAGAAGAGAGGAAGAAGTTTACTGAAGGTATTTTCTTTGGGCTGTCCGGTTTTGGATTCGTCTGCGTTCGCCGTTGTCCGCTATATCTGCGATTGCCCCCCAATATTTCTCTGGGTAGCCCTGCTGAGCGAGCTTGTTCGTGATTCTGATTTGACGTGATTTCGGAGAGAGGTCGAGAGATTTAGACATGGTTTGAGAGTCTATGGCAGGCTCTTCGTCGAGAATTCGTTTCGGGTGTCTCAAATCATTTCTCGTCTTGACTCTCGATCTTGAATATGTTTGGCGCAGAAGTTTCAGTCCCGCAAGACAGTGAGTAATTCATTCTCTCACTCGAGCCCGGCCGGACCTTCTTATCATCTAATGTTGTCTCGCCGGATCCTGGAAATGGCTCGACACTCTATCCATACCCCATAACGTAAAGTCGTCATCGTCCAGAGGCATTTCTGCCATAAAATGACTATTTGGCAGTAGTTTTATTAGAGAGCATCCCACGACTCGCGGGATCTACATTGGGATGACGTTCCTGCGAGTTGGGGGGTAGGACTGGGGAATCGAAGTTGAAGATCCAGTCTTGGGGTTGGGTTCCAGTTTCGGAGGGGACTTCTGGTGGTGAGAAATAGGTGTCGACGAAGTTGCGTCCTAGTTATGTTCTGCTTGAAAGGTAGGATCATTGGCAATTTTGGCCGGTTTATCCGAAGGAGCTCTATACAGACCGTTGTCGGAGACTTTGAATATTGTGGATGGATTCGCTGGCTCCTCATAGCCGTGACCTGCGGAGGAACCGACATCTTGCCTAGGAGTTATAGGGTTGGTGTCTTAGCCCTGAGTACCATTGGTGCTGCTTCTAGTTGACGATAAATATTAGCTTCACATTAACCTTCATCTATCGTGATTCTGCAGGATTATCATCTCGTTAAGTCATTTACCGTGTCTTTGCTCCAGTGATTTCAGGTAGCTCTCCATAACAATCACCCTGTGATCGGAAATTTCGTATACACAAACCTTGCCCTTGCGCTCACAAGCTTTACAGGATGGCTGCGAACCGTCACTTTTTTTCATTCTGTCCTTGCACCGAGTACATATTCGAGTTGAGTGTCCCATAAAGACGTCTTATCATTGGGAGGCCTCAGAAAACCTCGCAGGTTTTACGAAAGCAGATGCTTTAGTCCGCTGCTCCCACGTTTGTGAATTTCATGGTCGGACGCAACAGGTCCATCGAAGTGACATATCGCACAAAAGAACAAGCAAGTACATTTGAAAGTAGACTCCATATTAAAACTGGAATAGAGAGAAGTAGAAGTGTCGAGAAGCTTTTGTACTGTACACTGCCTCCACTTTGGCAAACTTGACAAGCGCAGGGCATGACGCCAGCCACTTCTCGCAAGCCTTTGGGTTCAAGTTTTGATCTCCCCCGAGAGATAGAGAGATGATAGCACGAGGTGCGTGAAAATCCTTGCCGTTAATCTCATGTAAATGGGCCAATTGATATCCCCTGTGACTGGAAGAAGGTGGCGGCGATTGACTTTCGGATGGGAGTCCTTCTGGTATTAAGCGAGGTGGTGGTCTACCACTCAAATGGCGAGTGTGATGAGCTGATGAAGGGAGTCGTCGCCCTAATTCACATTCCATTCAAGTGGTATCTCTCTTCCAAGCCAATTAGTACAGGTCGTATCCTGGAATCAGGGATGACAGGGAAGACAGAGGCGTCAATGATCCGCAAGTTCTTGACACCATGGTCCCTCAGCTTCCCATCAACAACACCTTGTTCGATGCTCTTGGACAGTCTCGCGGACCGCAAGGGGTCCACGGCGATGTCAACCACCTTCAAACCAGGAGTAGGGGAATGGATGTAACGTACGAAATCCAGTTTGTGATGGCTCAAGAATCATCTTATTCATAGCCTCATCCGAGAACCTAGGCATAGGCCAAGGATAGTCCTCTTGAATAATATCCTTCACCCCATCACCATTCATCAAAATATCATCCACAAACCGAACACCGTCACGCATAGCAATCAAATCAAGATCATCGGCGAAGAATTTGACGTTGACGTATGGATCGTCGAGAGCGTTGGCGGATTGTAGTTTGACTTCTCCGGGTTTGGAGACCGGAAGGAGGTCGACGATGTAGAGCAAGTGGAAAGGCGTTGAAATGCATGATTGGGCAGTCAGGAATAGTTGCAAGAGAAGCACTCAGATGGAACTCAATGCGTACGATAGCTCTTACTTTAGGCGCCCAAGGGATGGGATGCAGCTCGCATCACCTATGCCCACATTATTAAGCACAGAATTGCTGAACATACAACACGAATTCCAAGTACGCAGAGTGATGATACACATATCTCCAACACTTTCATAGATACTCTAAGACAGACTCAGCTTTTCTAGTCGGTTCTTGGCCCCCTCAACCAAGGCAGTTTCCCTGTCCAACAAATTCATAATCTGGCCCATTTTCGCCTTTCTGATCTCGGATGGAACCTTGACACTTGTAGACGTGGCCCCTTCCTCGTCATCGGAAAGTTCCTTCACCTGCTCCAACAAATTGTCCTTCAGCTGCTCGATTTTCTCGTATCGTGCCCAGGGTTCTTTCGATTCTGTTTCGGAAGATCCACTTTGCTCTCCAACTCCAAGCACTTTGCTCTCCAGAACATTGACCTCTTCCACCCATGCTCTCTCCTTGTCGCTCAATTCTCGGCTCGTTCCCTTTGCGATTCGTTTCCGGAGCTTCTCTAAGCGGTCTGTGATCTGCTGCTGTCTGTCCTTCGCAGCTTTTATTCGCTCCACCATGATGTCGTTACTTGATGTTGTCGGCCCCTCATCAACGTCTTCTCCTGTGACAGCCTCGACGCGGGAAGCCACCTCATTTGCTTTCTGAATATGATTCTTCAGATCGATTTGCAGCCGCACACATTTTCTGAAAAGCTCTGCAGCAGCAGTCCCCAATCGATGCGTCTCCTCGCTGAGTAGCTTGTGGGCATCGGTCAAGATTGTTAGGGTAGCTGGTGATAATCGGACCTCTTCTTGCAACAATCGCTTGTATTTGCTGTGCTTCAATTTTTCCAGTAACGAGGGCAATGCGGAGCGTATCTCGAGAGCATGCGCAGGTTCGTATACAGGTCGTGGTTCGTAGAGAATCAAGGGTTTGTCAGGTTCCGAATCATAAGTAGGCGATCGAGCTCTGCGGAAAAGGTCAAACTCCATTTCCGCAGTCTCAAAAGTGACAGCGATTGGACCATGTGGGG
This sequence comes from Gamarada debralockiae, assembly GCA_002803225.1. NCBI lineage: Eukaryota > Fungi > Ascomycota > Leotiomycetes > Helotiales > Hyphodiscaceae > Gamarada > Gamarada debralockiae. The sequence goes on along the minus strand of NXFV01000354.1, from coordinate 26,434 downwards.
TTGCTGTGAGAAGAAAGTACCCAAGATCGGGGTCTTGAGTTACTACGCATGCTGCGAGAGGTGCTGAACGGTCTTCCATCTTCTGGGAATAGATACGCTCTCGAATTGAGCCTTGCTTAGCGAGGAGATCAATTCGGAAGTCTGCGCCGGCTGAGACCCCATTTAACTCGTTCTCTAGTCGAAATGCCCAGGGGAGGGATATGAAGGTTACACTCGACGTACTTGTGACATAGAAGGAGTATCTTGAGGTCGCATCGTGACTGAACATTGGCCAATTACCATCCCATACCTCGGCATTGTGCAAAGTGTCGAGGGTTTGAAATGTCAACAGTGATGGAGGGTCGGCTTGTTCAATGAACCGTAGAACTTTGGACTTGGACTTTGGCAACCATTGTGCTTCAACTCCGTCAAGATCCAGGCATATTGAGAGTCGACCGCTGCTCGTTAGTAAGCAGACGACGCTCATAGACAATCCTTCCTGATCAACTTCATCCATTTCAAGGTCGTCCTCTTCTCCATCCATTAATTCATCCGCGTCAATCTTCGCACCAATCACGTAGATATCGCTGAGCAGACTGTCAAGCTCGTCTTCCGACTGTTCGGGGGCCAGTTCAAAATCGAAAGGCCCTTGTAATTTTGGTACCCGACCTGGTCTGCTTGGTCTCAAGTAGACTTCTGCTGCAGGCTCCCCAATGCCGGCTTCGATATGCATTGGGTCTTGGTCATCAATATCTGACATCCACGCTAGTTGTTGCTGAGCCAGGAGCTTGCTCTCTTGAGATATCGTCGGGTCGTCTTCCATGGCTGCAACCTTAGCAACAATCGAGACTGATAATGAAGGTATCAGAGTCGGTGGTGGAGACCACTTCTCAGGAAGAAGTGGACACAGCGCATACACATCCCCTTCTCTCATAGCAATCCAGAGTGTCATTGGGGACCACCCTCCCGATCCTCTGCCCGCAAAACACGCTGATGCTACCTCCATTTCGAAGGAATCCGGTGAAAAGCCTTTCTTCATTCCCGATACTGAGGCGCCAAAATCTTGATCCAGTGATGTTCCGTCTGCCAGTTTTTGGAGGTCGATAGCAAGCGTTGGCCGGTCAAAAGACCAGCGATCCGAAGTAGCCAGCTCCCAAACCCGTACCACAGCATCTTCTGTGACAGTAACCAAGCATGTTCCATTAACTCCCAGCGGATGCCACAAGGCAGAAGCAACAGCAGACTGAGATGTGACATGAGTTGTTGGTCCTAATGTGTATGTCTTGAGTCGCATGGGACCAGTATCAGGAGCCGTGAGGTGGGAGGGTTCGGGAAGAATGGCGATATGGACAGTATGGGTGGTTAAAATGGCAAGATAGTTGGCATTTGGCGAGATAATGAGTTGCTTTATGTCGTCTGCGACTGGGGCTTTGATTGTCTATCAAGGGTTAGTATTTATACCAGCAGTTGGAGTTTTGCGCAACATACCCGGTATCCTTGGGCGTGATCTTCCTCGAACTGATTATCTCTGTCCTTTGCCTTTCCAAAGCTCTTCTTTCTCTGCTCCTTGTGCTCCCAGGCTTCCTTGAGGTAAACAAGATCCGCCCATCGTATTTCCCTCCCAACAGCTATGAATACCTCCGTTCCACGGTGAGCAATCGTTCGACGAGGGCCAGGTTTTGAGTTCTTCTTGCTGCTCAGATTCAAGCTCGGCGTAGAAGGTGCTGTGAAGATGTCGTGGCCGGGATTTGGCTTGGAGAGCCATGCAGGAGTGTAGCTCGTAATTTTCGGCATTTTCGAAGGGTTGCAAGCTCGTAGGAGCTCCAGAAGCTTCCTCACCTTTTCGAATTATGGAAAAGTCATGAGCAAATTATGATGCGACAAGCGAGAAGTTGATTGTTGGTTTTAAGTTGTTGACAACGTTCCAGCTCTTAGAGGTTTGACGTGCCGCCAAAGGAATTCACTCGCTAGCGCGTCGAAACGGAGCTCTCAAAGAGAACAAGACCAAGCGTGTTTATCAAACTTGCACGACAACAAACATGCCAGCAGCGGTACGAAACACTGTTGACAGGCTTGATAAGCCCAGTGCTTACTATCAAAGCAGAGTAAGTGACTCAATTATTGTTTTCTTGCTCAATTGCGGGCCGGCCTAACATGGGACCTCCCCTTCAGAACAAGAAGCGCAAGTACGATAGGGATGAGGAAATCGGAAGGGAACGCACACCGGAGGAGCCAGCTGAAGACCCACTGAAGGATGCTACAACCCTTTATGTGGGAAATCTGTAAGTACCCAGGTCCTAACTCTATTTACTTTTGGAACGGAAGCTTACACCTCTGCAGGTCCTTCTACACAACCGAAGAACAGATTCACGAGCTCTTTGCGAAATGCGGAGAGATCAAGAGGTTAATCATGGGCTTGGACAGATTCAACAAGACGCCTTGTGGATTCTGCTTCGTGGAATACTACACTCACCAGGATGCGCTTGACTGCATGAAATATATTGGGGGCACGAAGCTTGATGAGCGTATCATTCGAACGGATTTAGACCCTGGATTTCAGGAGGGAAGGCAATATGGCAGAGGAAAGTCTGGGGGCCAGGTGCGCGACGAGTACCGCGAGGAATATGATGAAGGCAGAGGAGGTCTTGGTAGAGCTATCCAGGCGGAGAGACTGAAGGAGGAAGAGGAGTACGGCAAGGGTAGATAGATATCCCGGATGGTGCTTTTGGGCGTTGGGGAGGCGTATGGGAAAAGTCCAGGGTCCTATTTACCCTTCTATGGTGATTTCAGGAGGACTATGCATCTGCAAAGGAATCGGTCTTCATTTGAGCCTGACAGCGTATGACATTGAGATCCTTCCTGATGTACACGCCATGCCATAACGCCGCCCATGCTACTTCTATACATCCGTCTGTATGCCCATCTGTATCATACACTTCTGCTCCCAAACATTCCGCTGCACTCGATCAGTAACCAGGAGGGTTGAGTCGTTGGGATAACCTCGTCCACTTTGGAAGCTCTGCAATCTCGTCAGCATTATTCAAACCTTCAGTATCATGTCTTGAAACCCACTGTGAATGCCCTTCCTATACTTCTTCTCCTTCCGATCAAAAATTGTGTACTTGTCCTTCGGCAACATCTCCTGTTCAGTCGGCATCTCCTCCTTCCATCTCTCCACAGCCTTCGTCGTAATACTCTTCTTAGCTAGTGCACGATCCACCACTGCAACAACTGTATCAACTGCTCGTAAACGTTTCCGTTGTCGCGCTTTCTGGAATTTGGAGAGTCGCCATGGGATCTTCCTGTAGAAGCATTACCGTCAGCACAAGCTCCTCCTGAGGTCCAATCGATTGGAATTGGATCAAACGTACCATAGAAGACCTCCCTTTAGCGAGTTCGTGGGTCTGAAAGCTCCAAACATTGTGGTGGTGTCTGAAGGTTGTGGAAGAGTGATCCTGTGAAGCAGCTCAAGAATTATCGACGCCAAGAAAATCAATTGCGCTACCAATCACATCCCGCTTCGCTCGACCTTCCCCGAATTTCACAACAACCCACTACAACGCAACTCTCAACAACAGCGAACCATGTCGTATTACTTTGCCATTATTGGCACCCAGGATAATCCCCTCTTCGAATATGAGTTTGGTACCGCAAAGCAGGGAGGAGATGGCGTTGCGCGGTTTGCAGAGCAAGCACGACATATGAACCAATTCATCGTCCACAGTAGCTTGGATATTGTAGAGGAAGTGCAATGGGGTACGGGGCAAATGTATGAATGCCATTATTAACCACCTCTTCTATCCATTTTGACACGAAGTCAAGGTATCTCAAACGCATCGATCGATTCTATAACAACTACGTCTCGTGCTGGATAACTGCTGGGAGTAAGAATCCCCTCCATTTTTACATCTTCGAAAAGAATTAACAAGATTCTAGACGTCAAATTCCTTCTCCTGCACTGCCCCTCTCAACCTTCCACGACAAACCCAAGCCGTGCGAGCACATCCATAGCTGCGAACCCCGAATCTCCGGCGACCGAAGAGGCTATCAAGTCCTTCTTCACAGAGGTCTACGAAAACTGGATTAAGACTATTATGAGCCCGTTTTACCAGGTGAATATGGAGGTCAAGAGTCCGGTATTCAGAAGCAGGGTTGCTGCTGCGGGAAAGAAATTCCTGTGAAGGCGTGGATTGAAGACATAGGAATATTTGCCAGAGTCACCGATAGGTTAGACGAGGTACGGGTCTGCAATTCTGCGTTCGTCGCTTGGATACGCCCAACAGCAGGAACTCTGACTCCTTGTCCTGAAGCCTTTGTGTGGTGTACATCTGGCAAAGGAATGAGTCCGCGCTTTCTGAAATTGCAGACGGCATCAGAGGCACGCTCACAGATGAATCCATTACAGGCTATACTGGGAAATTTCGCGGCACAGTATAGCATGACTCCTGATCTATTTGATGGTATCATGAAGGATGCAGGATGATAGGAAGAATGGGGTCCAGAGATCGTGGCGAAAGTCAAGATCGAGCGGGCATCTTTCCAAAGCCTCTTGCAAGCCCATCTCATCATTCCACGTTAGGAATGATCCGCTCTCCCTGTACAGTATATATACAAGAGGCTAAATTCAAGCAATGGAAACTACGTTCTCCGCCATGGTACAACTCTGACAGCTTACAGTTACTCCTCACGGCCTCACTTATGACTTCACCAGCCTCTCATTGCTGCATTTGCAGTCTGTCCTATTAAATTGACGAAGTTGTCAATTCTCCCCATATCTTTTCGTACTGCTCGTTCCATTATATGGATGCCCGAAGCCCGCTGAAGCAGTGGAGTGCACAGGCAAAAAATTTTTTTTTTTTTTTTTTTTCAAAGATTGAAGGCTGAAGTATCACCATCTGCCTCAGAAGTAGTAGGTGCGGTTGAGTTCGAGATCATTTTGCCATGGCTCAGCAGTAGTACTGCTCAACAGGCGTTCCTTGGCAGAGACCTTCTTGATAAGTGGCTTGTTGCAGGTGCTTTCTTCCTCTTGTTTGACTGCTTCGTTTGCCCTTTTCCCTTTCCGTTTTGGGTCCGCATGCTTATCATACTCTTCGTCTCTTTATCTGTCGCCACCAGCACTCTCATCGGGCTCGCTCATCTCGGTCTCAGCATCTGTTAGAACGCCCGGTGCTAAAGCTCGTAGCTCCCGCGAGGCAACATTTAGGCTTCCACCGCTCTTTCAGGGCCTATCACCATTGCAAGCCCAGGTGACCAAGGGTGAGTCCTGGCGCAAAATTCGAGCTTCAGTTGGGCATTGATTCTTGCCAAGTAGAGTCATGCAAGTAGGATGCTTTTGTATTAGTCCATACAGTTTCTTGCATAAGGCTGAGCTCAAGGCACACTTCAATGCACGTCGAGCAACTCGAATAAGATGTCCCACTTTCCCTCGAGACTGTGCATGGCAAATATCCAACCTTCGTATGTCGTATTAGCCTCGCAAGCAATTGTTGGATAATTACTTCTACTCACGTCTCATCCGAACTCAATCGCTTTCGAATAGCCCACTATGGCTACAAATGAAGGCGGCGCCAGAGCTGAAGCAGACTTCCCACTTCCAAATGATCCTCGACAATCGTCGCTCTCTCCATCCATGGAACGGAGCAGCAATAACCACATCGTGGCGGTCGAAATGGGGGACGCGCCGTTGATTGCTTCGCTTAGAGAACAGTTTCATGAGCAGTATGGGGAGTACGCAGACCCCAAGATGATATTCGGCATCATCAAAAACCTCAAGGAGGTTGGCGAAGATGATTTCTGGCTCAGCTTTTGTCTTGCTTACCCCCGAACAGCTTCCAGTGTTAAGGCCATGAGAGGCGGCCTACATAACCTCATGGGCAGCATCAATAGCCTCAATAATATGCATACATATGGAGTACATAAAATTGTACTTCACCAATGCTCGGCTACAGAGTACCATTGGCGACGATATCTTGATTCTTTAAACAGACCCCATCCTGCCTTCCCAAATCAGTACCGGTGCTTTTGGTGGAAGGACAAGGATAAATGGATTAGCGATGCTGTTGATGTGATTGCGAATTCATGGGAAGACTTCAACTATGAGCTGCAGAAAATCGAGGAGCCAATTTCTAGGTTCGCCGGGATGAGCGAGCGCTTGAGTGAGCTTGTAGCATACCTCAAGGAAAAGGCAGCTCTGATCCAGGAATATCAGGCGATTGTCGAAGAGTATGAAAGTCAGTCATTCAATCCCGCTTTTATTGTTAGACTGTCACATTCTAAAACGTTTTTTGCAGCAGAAGAGATTAAATCGGAGCCACTTCTCCAACCACCTGATGCAATGCATCTACAGGGGCGTCTCACCAAAACCGGATCTTGGAGCTCTTCGTCGGAGGAACCTCGAGATTCAACGCGTATGAAAAACAGAGGCACACGAAAAGGTCATTTGAACGGAACTACCGTCCAATCCTCGGAAATCAACGACCGCCCGCCTTTTCATCGTCGTTTTCAGAGCCGAATTAAAAGACAGTGGCGACGAGTTGTCAATCAAACGAAAAGACCATGGAAGGCCTTTCTTGAAAGGGCTAGGAAAGAGAAAAGCCGTTCTAGGAAATGTGATAGCGCTCGCTCTTGTGGGGGCTGTCACCGCTGGCGTCTCTACGTGGGAGTGCTCGCCACCAGGTACCATACCAACTGTGGACAGCGGCTTCTGGTCAACAATCTCCTCAGCTTTGATCGGTATAGCTGGCCTCTACTGTACGATCATCCCGCTACTTCGAGAGCAAACCATCGAAGTCGGCAATGAGAAGGCAAAGAAGCTCTTCCACTGGCTCCTGTTCCTGAGTTTGGTCACAGCTTTGAGTGCAGCCGTATGCTACCCCTTCCAGACTCGAGTAAGTCTGGTCCTGCTGTTTATCTCCAGTGCCGCGCAGTTGGCTACCACGCTGCAGATTATCGAGGGCGCTGTAAAGAAGATTGAAGAGGATGTGGAGATGATCGAGGAGCAAGATGCTGAGATTCGATATCTTGAAGGAAGATTGAATGGACCGCTAAGACCCTGAACACGTTTAGCAAGGCTATTTTAAGCATGTTTACTATGGCATGGTGAAGCTCGAAGTGACTTACAGTATTAAGATGTTCAATTGAGTCCCCTTTCAAAATTCTTATCGTCCGTCCGCTTTTCCGTTCTAGTGTTTATAAAAATTTTAGACACTCCCGATCTTCCGATGTTCGACGCGTTTTGCACTTACATCGTCATATCGCCCCTCCGACCATCCTATAACAGTAAGCTTTCAGATTCAGCCTGCCCCGCCTCCGATTCCCCTAATACAACATCCGCAGTCTGGTCATGTCTCCGTCTTTTCATCGACACCCCCCTCATTCTCCGCTTGTTTCTTCTCAGCACTATGCAATTCGCAACTCATAATCGCAACTCGTCTCGTCAACCCCCAATAGTGCTTACGCTATTAGTTTTCTCAAACACCGTGGACGGGCTCACGGGATACTAAGTTTTCCAGCCTTGTTAAGTCACTTCCAGTGGCTGTCACAGTGACTATACGCCACAATATTGTGCGTTACTTCTAGCAAGCCTTCTTTATGCCCCAACTATCCGATCTCAATCTGTGGACGATTGATCTAAGAATTTGTTATTCCTAGATTAGACATTTCTGATTTTCGTGGGCTATTAGTGTCCGAATTGTTCCAAGCACCTACAGATACTCATCATCATCCTGAAGAGACTGAGCCTAGGCCTTCATAGCAAAATAAGACAAGGCACAAGAACTTGTTTTCAATCAACTGATTGAGTCTGATCATCCAGTACAATTCTGCACGTTTTCTACCGCGAAACATGCTTGGCAGAGGTTGTTACCCCATACGTCCGGTGCTAATCTTGGACGGACTTGTCTCAAGCAAAGCATACTCTAGACACTTGGGTTAGGACCTGTTGGCTTCCTTAGTCATACATCTTTGACAGATTTTGCTAGGCAGCCATCAACGGAAGCAATTCGGATTGCTAGATCAGTTGTAATGTTAGCTTGCAGATAAGCGGATTGTTCGGCAGTATCGGCTGACGTCCAAAGATATCACTGCTCCCCAGAAAAGCAAGAAACCTTTGAATCCTGCAGAAGTGTCAGGTCTTCGCAAACCATATGCAGGAATAGGTGTCTAGGGATAAAATTCGTACCAGGCCGCTTTCTCATATACCCCTCCCGAGCCCGCCTCTTCGTCCCTTTGCATACTGCACCCCATAAGGCCAGCGCGTCAAGTAATTCATCCTCGTGGCGGCGTTGATTATGCGATAAGAATTTAACGAGCCAACTAACGTCGTCGAAAGAGTGTTCCTTTGCTTATTCCTTGTTCTCTTGATAGGACTCTATTGAAAGCTCAGCACAATTCACCTCAATCGTTTCTGAGCCAGATCGCAAATAGCAGGAACGAATCTCTCACCCTAACACTTGCTACTTGCTGATCATCTTTGGGGTCCTCTGACTCTTTGTAGCAGGGCTTTCACCAAGAGAAGCAGTAGACTCCATCTTGTCCAACCTTGTACAATCCCTTCAAGTTAATACTATAATCTGTGTCCTGAAAAGCATCCTCTGCTTTCACCGAATCTCCGACCAAGGTATCTGTCGGTATGAGGGGCCAGTGAACAGGGGTGCATGTAAGGCTAGTCTCAAAAAAAGGCTTGATTTTCTTCGATTCTTCATTTCTACCTCCTTTCCTACAAGACGCAACCTACTCCTTATATCTACTATTTCTGACTCTAGCTATTCGGCCTGACCTACGACTACTCTGATACTCTCGGTCTTACCGAAAGTCTACCATATACAGTCCTTCCAAATCATACAGATATCACAGTACCTTCTAGGCCTGTCAACAGTATCTTCTGCTTTGGTTGGATCTCTAGCCCTAAAAGTAACAGAGTCTCCAATTAAATATTCGTCATCGCTCGCCTGCAAGGACTCCGCTCACGATGCAGTATCTGAAGAATATCCGTCTCCATCATATGCAGAAACAGGTAATTCCATATCGGAATCTCGACATAAGCATTTCCATTTACGTCTTTGGACCTGTGCTGTTGCTGCTCTAACCTGGAGCCTAGCCCTGAGCTATGAACACGCCGACGAATCAGCAAGAGCATGCAGAGGAGACCCTCTCTTGTCCTCCTTTGGGAATAGGTTTTAGTTTCCGTATTGGCTATATATACATTTTACTATGCCGGCTGCGTTGAAAACAGCCCCTCTATCAAGATGGACAGAGACATTGAGTAAGGACACCAGTTCTGGCTCCCTTATTCACCCATATAAAGAATTCTCACATAGTCGTTTTTGTGTCCTTCCGACCTTGGTTGCACATGAATAGTGGGTTTGGAACTTTTCGAACGTCGCGTCAAGTCTAGAACTTCAATCTATTTAGCAATTATTCAATTTCTCTTCGCCACTATAACTGCTTCACAAATACACACGCCGCTGCTCCGCAGTAGTAGGACAACGATTGACAAATCTTAAGAGTATTGACGTCCAGAGCTACTTCTAAGCATACTTTTTATCCGGAACATACCCCTCGCTTGGCCCCCCTTTCCCCGGAACAGACCAATACAAGCGAACTCTTCACCTTGACAACTTTATGAATTCAAATACTGGTAAGATATTTTTCATCACACAGTACAAAGTATATTCTTAGGTCACCATTACGGACCAGGCCCCCAGAAATATCCGCTAACGAGCCACGAGAAGTACGATTAAGTTGACACCCCTCGCAACTGCTTAGTGACGCTCTATCTCTTCGATTATTACTAGTATTAGCTAAATTCACCAAGAGAGCATTTGAGAATCAGCTTTATAACGAGATCTCCTCAGCCCTCGAAGTCTCAAACCATCTTCCCACAACCTCAATCTCCAAGCTCAACCAGCCAACAAACCGCCAACACCAACGTGAACTTCTTACTCTTTCGTCCGCTCTGTTGTCCTTCCTGAGCATCGTTCTCTCAGAGTTTACGCGAGTTCCCCTTTCTTCCTAATCCAGCGGGATACCTCCTGGAAACCTACCGATATCCTCTCGCTTAAACTCCGATGTGCAACGAAACCCAGTCTCTGCCTTGGAGGATCAAATTTGGGCTCCAACGCGCACAGAGTCATTCACAGAGAAATACCGACGGCATGCTAGAGATAATGCCTGACGGCGTTCGATGAGCCTCTTTAGAGAGCCCCGATTGGTAGCAAACATCTCTTGAGGATAGAGACATCTTTCAGCCCCTTATCGCAGGGCGATACAGTTTTCGAGCCACACTCTGTCTTGACCCATCACTCGTTGAGCAGGTCAACAAACCGATGCAATCCCGCAACAGAACAAGCCCTAATCTTTCTTTGCCCCCTATCAAAACCCACCCTACACACATTTTGCATTCTCCTATTCACGAATCCTTCAAGCCATCTAGATCTTGTTGTAGGCACCAGTTTCAACACTCCATTATAAGCATTCTCCGACATCATATCTTCCACTTCGTTGCGTTCGGCCGTCACAAACTGCCAGTAGGTAGGGAATATCCATCCATCCATACCAACCCACCAATCCATCTTCTGACATGTTGTGCAATGTCTTTCATAGAACAGCGGTCCCAGGGTGCTCAGGCCGCGTGATTTTCCTTTTTCTGGTCGTTGTACCACAATCAGATCTTCCAGCCCGCTGAGGAGCTTGAACGCTGGTCCTTCGAAGGATGTTGGACCCGAACCATTCCACACAGGTCGTCCAAGGATGGAAAGAAACCTCTCGTTAACTACGAGCTTCTTCAACCTCCGCAAATCCTCTATCTTCGCGCAGCAAGTAAAAATATGTAACGTGTTTTCTGAGCAACGGTAACTGAAATACAGCGAGTCGATTTCCGGGTCGAGATAGAGTTTAATATTCCCATTCGAGAATATGTAGCGTTTCAAAGCCAGTTCTCTGGTTTCGCTGCAGATTTGTAGACTTGGTGGTATAGGCGTGGAGACAAGTAGGTGGTTGGATCTCAGGTTACTGAATGGTTTGGGGATGCTGATAACTTCGTTGAATTGGATGACCCGTGGAGTGGTGAAGAGAGCGAGTTCCCAGATCTGGAGGCGGAGCTCGGAAGGCAAAAGAGCGAATTTGTGAAATGTGGTGGAGGGTTTTGATGTTGTGGGCGTGAAAATGGAGATGGGGGACCGTGATGGCGAGGGTGGTGAATTGTGATCAGTTGCGATTCGAGCTGCTTGCATTCCCTTTGCCGATGATTTTGAATGGCCTGTCTTCTGTACACCAGGAAGAGAGCGGATATGACTAGGCAGCCAACTCAGAAGCCTTCTCGGCTCCGCGGCAAATGATTCCCTCATGCACTACTGGGACTTGTTTCAGCTCGATGAAGATATAAAACCAAGCAATGTCTGTCACTTGATCATTCAAATACTAGAAGTGACTGCTCTCAAGAAACGATTCAGATTTTGAAGGAGTGCGCCTTACTTATCGTTGTTTTACATGAATGAGGCTGAGGGCAAGACGTGATGTGATGATGCGCTGCCTTTACGCGAGTTTGGCTGACTCCGTCGAAGGTAACCAATCACTGTGTCCTTGGACTTGGCATGGTATTGTGCGGCTTTACTTTGCAATGATAGACAAAAACTAGAAAAGAATGGATTGGAATGTGTATGGTTTGAAACAGGGAGACAAGTTTGGTTGATTTTCAGCACCACGGCACCTGCTGGGCAAAGGTTATTGGCTGAAAAGTGCACGTGACTTCTGGATGACAACGACTGTCATGACCTGGATCAGTAGTGTGTTTCTACATTCTTGAAATGCACTTTCTCCATAAAACTTTAGGACCGCTTTGTGCCTTTGTACACCCAGAATTAGGGGTTCTATTACAGAACTTTCATTAGCTACCTAGCGCAGCTTTGCTACTAAGGCTAGAGTATATGAATAGTCATTTGTCCAATGAGAGATCGTAACAAATATGCCCCTTAATATTAGCGCTATTATTACCTTGGATACCATATAGAATGATCTGCCACTTACTATTGCGACGTAATAGAAAATATACTTCTGTACAAGAGTAGTTATTACAATATGTTTCTCCATAATATTGTTGCCTTCTTTATGCGTTGAAGAAGTTTGTGGAATAGTATACTTTTAACTTTGTATAGTAATCCTATTGAGGATCCAAAATCGGCTCTAGTGGAACCTTATAACGGGAGCAGAACAGGTGCCTGGCAAACTCGGCTAAGAAACTGAGGCCGAGGCACACAGGCTGCCAAAATGGGACCCGCACTATATGGGCGGGCTAGTTCAGGGCGTGCTCAGGATGCTCAGGCTCTGCTCAGGTTAAAGCGGCTGCAGCTCACATCCGGAGATAAAACGGAACCAGCGAAGATGAGATTAGAGTCTGACTTTCGTGGTAATAATACCTAATTTTAGCCATCGGCGATGCCGAAAGCTCAGCTACAGCATGCGATTCAGGGCCTGCGGTTCAATCCTGGCCTGCGGCGGAATTCTTCAAACAATCAAGAAGCAGATATGTATTGAACTAGAGCTCCAGAATAAAGCTTTTATTTCGGTCCAGTCTACACCTTGTATTTAACTTGCTCCCATAAGTGCCACTGCACAAGACCAGTAATGTTACACTTGGGCCTTTCCCAAAGATGAACGCGCGTGGATTTCTCATAGGTCCGAGCGGGTTGTTTCATCACCGTTTTGGTTCACTGAGAGGAGAGGTTGGCGCCGAACCGATGAGGAAGCGCAATTCTCGGGGGAATTCCCGGCGCTTACTCCCCTCCTCAAGTTGGATAAAATCAACACCAACATTCAACAATTTTTCAAAACAAGAGCGCTCCTGCATATCCCTGAAACAGGATTATGCAATCAGCCACACGTGGGCATCTACCGGCCCCTTATCTTTAGCTTTGTGCGACATTCGATGTGCTCTTTAATTCGTTTTGATGTTCTCAATTCTCGACTCGATACAGCAAACCTCATCTATTATTTCACACCCAATCTTCGCTCGCACACTTCCAATGCCGACCCTCTCGACTTTCAAAAATAGCGTCAAAACTGCCCTCAAGGTTCCGCATAATAGCTACAAACCACGATCGAGACGACAGGTCATAACCTTCAATGAAGCGCTCGAGAACCTGAAGACGTCACAGACTGGCTTCGTCATTTGCGCCGCTTTTCATTCTTTTGGGAGATGTCGCAAAGAAATTACTTTGCTCGACTCAAATTTCCTTGCCAATTTGGATCAATTCGACTTAACTGACATCCAGGCACCTATTAAACTGATGCCATTGATGCTCTGTTCCACGCACTGGGGAAAGACCGTTTATCACAATGCGTTGTTTCTCGACTGGTTGTCAGTATACGGCTCGAAGCAAGACCATCCCCACTTCGAGAGTACAGTTGTCGACTACCAATCAGCCATTGTAATTGACAATAAAGAAAGCTCTTTGCCCGATATTGCTATGTCCTCCAGATCTACACCAGACAATCAAGGAAGGCCAGTTTCTGCACCTAACAGTTCCACCAAAGGCAAGTTATTCTATGACTTCAAAAAGTGTCAGGTTGATGCACGGAGTTTTAGGGCTTTCGGTCTTATATTCTTAACTCTCATAGTCATCCAGCTAACTTGGCAATAGACGAGAATTATCTGAATAACCTGGATAGAGCAGCTCAGGTGCAAATAAACAGCGATTATGAAAAACCGAGTCCGTCTGAACCCGAGCCTGATCGTGCTGCCCAAAATCTGCCAGAAATTTCGGTTCTTGTAGGCATGGAGTCTTACGCCTCGATTGAATTGGGAGTAGCAAACCTCGAGATCATGTACCAGGAAAATCTGAAATGTATCGCCATGACTTCAGATGGTTGGCGATGCCCGGCAGTCATACATAAAGAGCAACTGCTTAAGGCTCGAGAGCTTTTAAGCTCTTACTCTACATCTGGATCAGAGCTTGACATAGAACCCCTACCTAGATTGGTTCTCTGTCCTGGGCATGCAATTGGAGACCTACCACGAATGTACTCTGAGAAGTGGGCCGTCTTTTCAGAGCAACGATTGTCAAAGGAAGAAGCAATGTCGAAGTTCAACGCCGATTTCTGGATGTCCGTTCAATTTTTCTCGAACGACGAGAGGGAGGATATTTCCTTTCGAACAACGTCGTTGAATAGACCGAGATCAACTTCTAATCTATCTTCACGTTTGGGGGAGAAATACGACTTCGGAAGCACTGAGCATGCTGGAGGAAGGACACCACTGGATTCACCAACGCAAAAGTTTGAATTCTCATTACCCAGCCGCTCGTTCGAACCTAAATTTGGGACCATGCTAAGTCGCAAGGATTTTCTTGAGCGTGCGTCTTCGCCTGGTGAGCTTCAAAGATACAATTACATCACAAAATGCTAACACCCTCAAGATCATCCAGCCGACGATTTGAGAACCAAGCGCCAGCGTCAGTCAGTTCCAGCGCCGGTGTTCATTAATGTGCGACCGATGGACGAGAGTCCTCCGTCAGAAACCATTGCCTCTTCGGCATCTAAAGAAGTCATCAAAGAAGCGATTCCCCAGGAACAAAACACTGTAACTCAAGATTCCCGGCCGAAGACACCTACAATTCTGTCCTCATTCCAAGGAGCCATCCAGCAGACAAATCGGATTCATTCTCAAGATATCATTGACAAGGAATTAATCAAAGAGATGAACTCGCCATATTTACTAGGAGGCTATGTGCACATCTTCAAGTCGCCCCATAGAAAGCTATGCAAGATTGGGAAAGCTACAGATATCAACATACGCAAACAGCAATTTCAAGCCGGATGCCAGCTCCAAGATTTCGATCAAGTCAACGTGATAGCCATACGTACTAAGTTTCCCGAGCGAGTCACAAAGCTTGTTCATTTGGAGTTGCAGAATTTCCGAGCCAAGCTAAGCTGCGAGGGTCACCATCACCCTGAGTATAACAACGAAGCAGTTCAATCAGAACATGGAGAATGGTTCGATGTCACTGAAGATGTGGCGATTCATTCAGTCTACTTATGGCGCGATTTCACTTGTCGCGCTTATACTTCTGATGGTACAATCAAAGAGGAATGGGCTAGGAGGTTGACTTTGCTGCCCAAGCCTGACTCTACCGAAACCTGTCTCCTAGAAAAGGTTCTTGGGGGCGGCAATGTGCCCAATGTCTCGTCATATCATTATGAACGAATCAATCGATATAACAAATGGGTCAGAGAGGGGAGCGCTTGAACATTCGCAATTCCCTATGAGTGCGATAAGTCATAAGAGGACATCGAAGAAGAGATGTGGAGTCAAAGAATAATGTAGCATTTGGATGGTAGCACGAGCGAGTAAAAGTTGAAAAGCTGTGGTAGATGAATACAAGGATTGGCTCTCACTCTGACATAAATTTTCCGATGGCCAAACAAATGAATATGAAATTGCGGCTGCTTTCTCGTTGACATGCTCATCGCAGCTTCTACGACTTTCCCAACTGTCATCTTAACGTTGACGTCGGTTCAAACGCTGCTCTCATTCGGTTTCTCCTTCCGACAATGTAGGGTAACAACGACATCAAATAGTGCACAGCGTTCAAGCTCCAGTACCTCTGGAGCGGTGAGGGAGATAGGTGAGCATTTCTTGATATCACGTTGGATGGCTATTATTTCCCTTGAAGTTCTGGCTCTGCTGATGCAAGTGTGGCGATAGGAGACTGGGAGTTTTGTAACCATATGATGAAGTTAGGTCCTATGGGACTAGCACTCAGGCCTACAACCCCGGTCGGGTCGTAGAAGTAGTAGATTCATAGTCGAAACGACGCTGAATGCTAATCTTTGGCTTCGTGACACGAATGATCCGAAATTGCTCTAGCAGGAACCCTGTAAGAGAGCAGAAACGGGTTCCCGGGCAAAATTCGGTCAGGAAACTGTAGCCGGAGCACACAGGAGGCCAAAATGGGTTCCACTTATAGTGCGTAGGCTGACTCAGGTCGTGCTCAGGCTCTACTCAGGCTCTACTCAGGCTCTACTCAGGCTCTACTCAGGCTCTACTCAGGCTTGCTCAGGCTCGGCTCAGGCTTGCTCAGGTACACTCAGGTACGCTCACCCTGAGTTCAGGTTAAAGCAGCGGTTGCTCACGTCCGGAGACTAAAACGGAACCAGCGAAGATGAGATTAGAGTCTGACTTTCGTGGTATTGTGAAACAATTCTTTCTCTCTTGTGCGTCGCATTCGGTTAGGCAGCTTGCCGCGCCTGCTCAGGCGCTAATCACCCTCGGCTCAGTCAACTCGCCTGAGCCGCATGAGCAACCTGAGCAACTCACCTGAGCACCTCACCTGAGCACCCTGAGCACCCTGAGCAACTCGCCTGAGCACCCCGAGCATCCTGAGGAAGATCTAGCAAATCGCCACATGTTTTGACTTCTTGCTTTTTAGCCAATCACACTTGATCTGACCTCCGTTCTCTCATATCATTTTCGTCAAGTTTTACCGACAATGCTTAAGGAGCCCAAACAAGTTCCCAAGCATCCCAAAGTAGACACTTTCCAATAATATACCTAGTGCTTTGTCTACGGTGTAAGTCGGTTCAATATGGATGTCCCTGAATTGAGTACTGCTCTTCCCTCTATAAATTCCTTCCTCCGTACTTATATGATCTGAATACCTCCCTTCTTTAACCTTATCGTTCGACTGACTTCCTAAATCTTTCTATTATAATTCGTTTTATCAATTATCTCCTATCTTCTAGTTCGTACAAGTTATTATTTCAATATCCTTAATACTAAAAAAGGAATCATTAGAGGAGTTCTTCGCACGACCCCACAGTAAAGGCTCTAGTATTAAGTCAGAAATTATTAACGGAAAAAGAGTGAAAAAGGACCTCCAGCTAGGAACAATGAAAAACTATACTCGTGCCTTAGCACCGCAGAACTAGGAAGGGATATTTCCTAATATTCTCTTGTAACAGGCAAGGCTAAATAGGACTGTAGCCGAGACGAAGGAGTCTCGGGAGGGAGTACTAGGCAAGCTCTCAGCCTACATACAAGCTACGGAAGCCCCGAAGCCTAGATTATCGGGGACCCCGAATGTCTCTGGGATACCGATAATAGCTTGGAATCACTAAATACTGCTATGGGCGTAGTAGTATAAGGGCAAGCTTGCTGACCCTACTTGAGAAGGCAAGCTTGAGTTCTTACCTATCATTTGAATATACATTGTTGCATCCATATACGAATACAACTGTGTTAACTACCCTGCCTTGTACGGGCCTCTTGACGTACTCTAATCCCTCCTGCTGCCCTCATAGCTACTATAGCTATACTAGGCGATAGTCGCCATACGCCAAAGCCAGTATCAGCCGAGCTCGCTAAGTTCGGGCCCGTATCGCCATTATAGCCATGCTAGCTGTTACATTATCCAGATGTCAGCGCCGTAGGAGATAACGTCGTGATTTACAGCAAAGGAATGCCTACACAGGTCGGAGGTACCTCTGTCGCAGCACCAATTTTCACAGCGCTTCTTAGCCAGATCAATGAAGAGCTTTTGGCTGCCGGAAAGTCAACTGTTGGCATTGTTAATCCGACTTTGGTAAGTTCTACATTCAGGAAGATAGATATGTGTTGAATTTTTACTGATAGGGATTAGTATGCCAACCCGCAAGTCTTGCATGATATCACTACTGGTGATAGTCTTGGATGTAACACGAATGGGTTCTCTGCTGCGAAGGGGTGAGATCCCGTTACGGGTTTGGGCACGCCTAATTATCCTGCTACGTTGGAGTTGTTTATGGGATTATAGGGAGGTGGTAGAGAGACTGACGGGGAGCTATAAATGCGATCCTGCCTAGCTAAGTAGCAAGTCTTTGGTAATAGTCGGTCCAACTTCTACGCTCTCGCTTGGAGAGCGCAGGAGAGGGGAAGTGGGCTGTTAGAGAACGACCGATGCATTGACATCTTGCACAATGAAAACATAACGTTTGGAACTCTTTTGCGTATTTGAAGGTAATTGGTAGCCTTGATTGTGTCCCGTGCACCTAGAGACACTCCCCTTTCCAGTTAAGCGAGACGGAAATCCAATACCAACGTCGACCATAGCATAGTGATTGGATTCATGCTTAGGAATGGCATTTAGCATAACAGATTGGAATTTTAGGGAAGACTGGAAATTCGTCATTTGTAAGTTTCCGTCAAACCTTGTGCTACACTACCCCCCTCTGCAAGTCAAGCCTTGTTCTGCACAGCGACTAAAGCAGCGAGTCGATGCAAGCCATCTTTCACAGGGATCTCAACTTATTGGTTAGGCAAGGCCTCCAAAGCATTCTGGAAAGTGACACGGTTTCCATTTCTGTAGCGTTTGCCCGTAGGGCTGGTCGCAGAAATGCGGACCATCATTGTAGCCAAATATGTCTTTGATGAGCCGGACCCATTCGGCGCAGACCGTGATACTGGCGCTCATTTGTCTCGCGTACCTCTCTCAAACTTCTGGGAGAATGTTACTCCTCATGACATTTTATTTTTTTTATTTTTAATTCCCACGGGGAAATTCTACGGAGTTCATCTTATCACCTCATAGTTACTCTTTTGTGTCGCTGCCTGCATGGTCTTCTTGGTAGACTGGCAAAGTGGTCGGTACGTCCTTTTTCGAATATGAGACTTGATGACCTGGCAGGCTATGCACGAACAATCATTTCGCGGTCTCGATCAGGCAAGGAGGAATCTCAGATGAGACCTAGAGGGCTAGACAACACATTGAGAGCACGACAACAGCTGACGAGTCTCTCGGGTATGGGCACATGTTCGAGAATGCCTTGCAATCCTCCTGGCGCACAGCCTACTTCATGAGGCTCAACAATGCCACCATTTGGAGGTCACAAGAGGTGTGACCGGGGAACCTGGGGGTTGGGCGATTTTTTCATAGCCAATTGTAGGCCCTTATCTGCGGGCGGTGAATACCCAATTCCATTCCTGTCACCGGGGCGTAGCCCGTCTCAGAAAAGCAAAACAAGGCCTTCGTGAATGCCTTTCGTGCTCATTGACTGCCTTAGTCGAACTTCAGCATTGAAGGCTACCTCTTTTCAATCTAGTCTTTTCATCACCCTGCATAAGATCATGCTGCATGCTTCCGAAGATCGTCTTTACAGATGATTCTCTGCATTCTCCTGACCTAAGCGCTGGCAAGAGCTATCACAATGCGTCGATGCAAATCATGACAGAGCGCCGACGAATGCCGCAACAAAACGGGGGACGAAAACCATGTTCTGAATCGCCCTTCGGTGGATCCAGCTATTCCTCCTCGTCATCCTCTCTATCTTCAGATGAAGATACTACGAACCCAATCAATTATTCTTCATCACCCAAATTAAAAAACACACGGGACTCAGGTATTGCCCTAAAACTGAACGAGGAGGTTGGTTGAACCGTCATCGAACGCAGCCTTGTCTAATTATGGCAGCCCACTCACCGACCAAGTCTCAGCGACGTTCTCAGAACCATAAAGATCAAATCGCACTCGAAGAAGGATTTGATCGAAGCTAAAGCGACTTTTGTTGACGACTTGGACGATGACTGGATATCAAAGAGTCTCGTCGAACGCTTGAATCCAAAATGCTCCTTCAAAGAACAAGGCTATGGACACATTGAATTAAAGACAGTAAAGTTCCTTGGAAGAATCAAGGTTCAGTGGTTCGAAAAGGACTCCTTAAAAACAACAGAGACCGATTGCCGCGTTGTCAATGCCGAGGGCTTCGATCTCTACCTCAGGAAGTGTTTGCTACCTCCTCCAGCAGGACCAATTCAGAGGACATCTCGAACGCCTTCAGATTCGATCCAGATTCCAGGTTTGGTTACACCAGAGAACTCATCTGCCTCTTTATCCAGGCCTCCAACGGCAGTTTGTTCATTTGATGGACTGACTTTGGATGGACAACCAAAATGGATTGATGACGATGCAGAAAAGTGAAGGCACCTGTTCCCCTTCTGGCTGACTATGATAACTAATCAACAATAGGTCCATCAGGGCGGACAAGTGGATAGCTGAGCTAAAGTCGTCAGTTCGCATGTATACCGACAAGCCATCGAAGTATCCTCGACGCATACCTGCTGTGAAGATCGCCGTCCTCGACACGGGCATTGACTCCAGGCATCCTTTTATCTCCGGTGCACTGAAGACTAAGCGAATCCAAGTTGCGAGAAGCTTTGTCAACAATAACAATAGTCCGGAGGATAGTTTTGGCCATGGAACTCATGTTGCCAATCTACTTCTTGACGTCGCTCCTGATGCGGAGTTGTATGTTGCGAAAGTAACTGAAGAGGGGACAATTCCACCGGACAACAACATTGGGAAGGTGAGCCTGGCAGATAGAGATTCTTGTTGAAAGAGACTAAAATTGGAGTATTTAGGCTATCAGATGGGCTATAAATCTCAATGTCGATATTATCACCATGTCTTTTGGTCTAGGAAATCATCAGAAAGAGATTGAAGACGCCGTCAAAGATGCATATTCGAAAGACATACTCATTTTCGCAGCAGCATCTAATAACGGAGGGAATTCCCCCGTCACCTACCCGGCCAGGTATGATGACGTATTCTGTATTTTCTCCACCGATGGATGGGGAAACGGCTCGAAGTGCAACCCAACACCAATGGAGAGCGCAATTTATCACTTTGCTACTCTTGGAGAGGCGGTAAAATCTGCCTGGCTGATACATCTTGGTGAAAGGGAGGCTCTCGAACGAAAGATGACCGGGATATCTATTGTGACCCCTGAGGCAGAGCCAACACAACCTGCCAAAGTGCAGGCACAACTGGCCAAAAGTCAGACTCTCGAACGAAGGATGACTGGAACATCCTTTGCAACCCCTATCGCGGCTGGGGTAGCTGCATGTGTTCTTGAATTCTCTCTTATGAACTGTATGAACGATGAACAGTACCTGCAACTCCGATGCCGTAAAGGTATGCAAGCGGTCTTTGTCAACCAATTGGTGGAAGAAAGAGGGGGGTTTCATTATATCCGCCCATGGAAACTGTTTAACAAGACCCGCAAGGACGACAATATTCTTACTCTCATAACAGACATTTTGGAATGTTTGAATAGCTCAAATTGAGGTCAGGAATGTGCGGAGTATGGGTATCTATGTTTGATAATGGGTGTTTTGCTGTAAAATACTGGTCTGGAAGGCAGTGAAGCAATGCACTAGTTATGATCTGTGCCTGGAAGTGGTATGATGAAGCACTGGCAATCCTTCTCATCTCCTTCATCAATAGCCGTAACTGCGACCAAGTTCTGCCCTCGAAGCTCCTCGGCAATGACCTCTTCACCTTCGAAGATGACGTCCACATCGTTATTGGAACGGGAATCCTGATTCGTTCGATCTTCGCTGACTCCCAGCACAGCTCCAGCTACCTCCCGCTGATATTTAGGAGTATGGGGCCCCTTCCCAGACCACCAGCCCCTCTCGAAAGTTATTTTGCCCAGCCGATATCCGATCACGAAGTCAGAGCTCCCGCTATAAGAATTATTTGTATTTGTCGTACCTCCCCGCCGGAGCGACACATCACCAGAGCCGACCGCAAAGCCGCTAACATCTGTAGACCCCGAAAGTCCAACATTTGCCTGGCCTCCTTGTGTCGTCGTCCTCCTGCTCATGACATGAGATCCCGGTCCACGAACTATCTTCAGGCCTGTTATCATGTACACGGGAGCGTATCGGGCCCCCGCAAGAAACAGTCTTATCTTAGGCGTCTTGACAGCCTGTTCAATGTAATCCTGAGATGGGGTAAAGAATGTGGTTTCCAAATCTGCGAACCGGTAGTGATCGACGGTCACAGTGTCGAAACCCATTCCCAAAGACCCTCCCAACCCGAGAATATTGACGCATCGTGCCCATACTCCAGCGTTACCATTCCTCATAGACTCGACAGTTTGTTCCCAGTTGTCTTTATGGCTGCTATACTTGATCGGTATTTCGGGTATCTCTGCTTCGTTCAGACTCTCGCCCGGTTCTCGCGGATCAAGGATGATGCTTCCAAGTACGATAGGACCATCTGCAGGAAAATCGTGGTGAGGGACAAGCATGTAGGTTTTGATAGAAGCCATTGCGCCTTCTGCATAGAGAGAGTACTTACGTTGATGAGCCGTAGGTGGATGGTGAGCTGGTCATTATATCTCCAGGCCCCCATTTCGTCGGGCAGAGACCGCGGTGTGACTATTGCCTTGGGCGAATGTTTTGTGGGACAAAAGACTCTCGCAAACAACAAATCACTCGCATAAAATTCGTAATCAGATTTCATGCCTTAGAACAGAACGTCACTGGACGTAGACAAAATCGCAATGTTGTGTAACCACACCTCAAAAGCCTCCCCCCAAAAAGCAAATCTAAACAGAAGGTTCTACGGTGGGATTGAACACACAAATGCGCGCCGAAAGTTTCAACATGTTCAATGGACAAGAGATTCGACTTCTCCAGCAGGGAGAGGATTTTGGAGCCAGTAAAGCTTACCAATGCGACCTGCCGCTGGGAATATTCATAGATATGGGCCATTGTCAGCTCCTCCAAAATCGATCGTTTTCCCAAGATCTGTGCGACCTGTCGCATCCCTTGCCGACGCGAATCCGGACAGAAAAGGGTTTGATCTTCTGTTTTGAGGGCCAGGGAATTCTCGTACTAGAAGCTTGTCACCACTTGAGAATACTCGTATATAGAGACTTCGACGTGCAAAATTTGTACAATGGCATGGCAAGCTCTCCAAAGCATTTTCCTCCTTATATGTTGCGGCGCGTGCCCCAGGCAGACATCGTATCTCGCCCCCGGATTCTCATGCAACCAATACGTATCAGAGCCGCCGTGGAGGGGTCATTGACAACGAAATACCGACCAGCAAGAATGGCTCAACAACCAACTCTTCTCATCTGCTTCCCATCAACATTATACGACAAATACGTTCCCTTCGGTCGAATTTCTGCGCCGCGGCCATTTTCTCTTGCAATACTGCATGCGCTTCTATCGAAGTTCGTGACCGAGGCATATTTTGTACCTTTTTTGCCACCACGAAGCTCGAGCCATGAACTGCGCCATTAAGCAACCGTGACAATGGCGCTGGCATCCACCACTTATCACGATGCGCTTTGGGAGGCGGCCAAGGACTCGGAAATACCGGATGACGACGATGACTCCTGCTGGCCGCTACTGAAGATGTTCCTAAAGGGCAAATCGATCGACCATACAAAGCGGAGCGAAGCGGAATGGAAGAAGTCATTGAAGAAACGTCGACGCCTTCTGAATAGGGAGCTTGCAGAGGATAAGGGGAAGGGAGGAAAGCTAGCGTTGTCGCCCGAGTCGGAGAGGCATTCTGACTCGGGTTATCACTCTCACTCCGAGGAGTCTCCTGACGATGTATGCTGTTCTGCCCTATATATCCTTTGCATGGTGTGAAGCTGATGTCTTCGCGCAGACCGATGAGCCCTACATAGTCTATGCCTTGGTTGAAAAAAGTACCGACAATCCAGACGGAAGGGTCCTTTTGTGGTGCTGCGTTGCAGATGACACCGACGAGGACTATATCCTACGGACCGCCTACGATCGAGTAAAATCCCCCAAGGGCAAGGATGGGAAAGTGGGCATTACTTATATTCCACACAAGGGAGGAAAAAAGTCTAGATCGAGGTTTGCTATTCGAGAGGATAAGGATGGTCATGCGGATATCGTCTTTGCAAGAAAAAGGCCGGCGCAGAAGGAGAAATCCTCACAAGGCCAACAACAGCACATTGGTATGCCTCTCGTTTCGTTATGTTGTTCATCGAACAGAAATGGCTGACTGACGTCCTGAACAGAGAACGATGGGCTTGATGACCTCAATCGATCTAGGGAAACCTCGGAGCGATCGCAAGAGCAAATCGAAGAGCCTATGGTCCAGAATATCTTTGCACGGCTCTTGCTCAACGAAAAGGTACAAAATATGTCAGATGAAGAGACTTTGAACCTAGGCAGAAAGACGATGCTTCTCGCGAAAGGAGCCAAAGGAGTGAAAGAACCAAGCACTGTTGATAATGACACATGAGTACGGTTGGAGGTTTGACTCCGAAAAACCAACCAGGGAATGTTGAGGATAAGATGGGCGGTGATGGTGACTTACTTATAAGGACCTCGCCGTCAACACGCCACCATTTGCTGCCTACTCTCGTATTGCCACCCACTCTTTGGCGGTGAGTACATTCGCCTCCTTCTCCCACCCCGCCGTAGCTGACTTGGATTGAGATCGCATCCGGAAGGACAAGAATGACGATTCATCGCAAGGTGATACCATACGAAGAACAGGAATCGCAGCGTACTTTTCAATGCAGGCGCCGTCTGAATTTCCCGTATGACTACGACCATGTCCCGTTCCACAACATGAGCACTTACCCAAGGCTTTTCGATGGGAGAAATTTTTTTTAATTATATATATATATAATATATAAATAAATAAAAAAAATTTATTTTTTTTTTTAAAAAAAAATTAAATAAAAAAAAAACCTTGCTGAAAGCTACCTGTTGTGATAATAAGTGAGGAGAGTAACTGAGACAGTCCCTTTGAAGGGAACATTGAATCGATATCTTACGGTTCTTGCTCAAGCGCACCACAATACTGTTCGCGGCAGATTGCGATCTGTCTTTGGATTGAGGAGTATGTGAGCAGTGTTCTGAGGAGCTTTGGTCGAACAATTTGCGGCAGAATAGATTTCTTCCAGGATGGTGGGAAAAAAGAGTATTTCTGCCGGTCTCGACACCTGTGGCACGGCCGAAAGGGGCATCGCCCACCGCCCACTGCAAATACCGGTAGAACGGAATTTTCCTCGTCATGGTGTATAGTTTAATTGTTTGCAAAGCATCTTCTGGGGAAACTATGTACTTTATTGAACCTGAGTTTTGTCATTTTGCAGTAGTTTTGCTCTCGAATTCGCTCATGTGCATTGGGCCGCCTTGTGTTTGGAGGCTACGTGGGCCAGTGAGACCTCGGTTGCTGTGTAGACAGCCCTATTTTCAACGAACATGGCCCAAAGCGATGCACTGTCTAGAATTGCATAAGTATGACATGGGCTATAAACCTGTCATGTGCAATCAGTACTTGTCTCCGTGGCCTTGCTGTTCTTGATTTGTCGTGAGTGTGCAAAGGCAGCATAGCACCTTCGAGGAGAAAGCAAGACCCATTCCACGCCGTCCCTCAAATGAAAGAAAAATTGACCAATTCAGGCTTCCGGTTTCCGGCTGCTTGGACGAATCGCAAGAGCATGGTATATTTCGAAGCTGTCCTGCGAGGTGGAGAATGGCAGATAGATTGAATGTAGCATAGAAAAACACCCCTGTTTCTTTGACATTGTGTTTGTTGAGAACTGACGATGGAGGATGTAAACTTGGCCTCCAGAGATGGAACTTGTCCCGGGCCTCGTTGTTGAGCCATGCGGCAATCATTAAGTGACTGGGCAGCGGAAATAACAAAACAAGACTTAAGAAGATTCCCCTGGTTATTAACGTCCGACACAGGGTGTCTAATGGGGAACGAGGGCATCACAAATGATTGGAAATTTCGGCTTATGTAATAGTAACTGAGGCTATTATTGGCTAGCTAAAGGTTTTCCAAAGTCACGGGAAGCACAAGGCTCCAGTACCATATGTTGGGGTATGATGCAGTAGGGGTAAGGGTAACTTATCCACCCATACGTAGGCGCGATTCCAGGGCGCTTTTTGCATGCCCTTTCCGGTTCGGCGGCAACCAATCAGATGCTCGACCGAAATCGAACGAGCTGAAGGTACAATTTCTCGATATGTTATAATCGTATATGTGGAATTGGCTTTCCTCATTCTCCTCATTGCCTTTCTGCCGACCCCGCCACTAGTAGTAAGTTTTCTCAGGCACTAATCACCGTGTCGGCCCTCAGCTTACCTAAGCAGCCCAAGGGTTTGAGTCTCCACAAGCATACGCAAGCCTACGTAAGCCTACGCAGGTCAGTACAAATTTTCCGGAGCTCCTAAGCATATCTGTACAAGTTTCGAGTGCCCTTTATATTCGATCAGTTCCTTCGCTTACCTCAAGCCTTTACATCATCCTCTACCTATCTACCTCTACCTAAACTACCTCCTCTTGTCTATATGCCTCGAAATATGCTAGCCCTAACGAAGTAGCCTAAGCTATCGGCATTAGCTCGTCTGCAGCAAGACATTAACGCTGGTCGTACGCCCGAGGAGCTATATATTACCCCTAAAAACATCGTTGACGCTGATACTCGTGCTCCACAAGAGAAGACTCGACTGTAATAGCTGGTGGTAGCTAGAGGGCAACAGGAGGGATCACAGTACAACAGAGGAGTAGCAGTTCAGTAGATGAAGAAGTATTGACTGTATTTTCCTGAGCTTTCGTACAATCGGATGTTTGAAAGTAAAACTCAAGCTTGCCCTTCTTCAAGTAGGGTTGGCAAGCCTTACTTGTACTCC
>NXFV01000353.1:0-89091 GCA_002803225.1 Gamarada debralockiae | reverse complement strand
GCAGTCCTTCGGGGCTTCCGATCTTCAGCGCTTCCGTAAGTCTAGATCGACTCCTTCAGGGTTGTTGCATTTGTTGAGCCAGGGCTCAAGATATGGCGTAATTCCAGGTTTGGTCGCGCGTGACAGTTCTGGTGAATGTCACGTGGGGGTTCTTACAATTGTAAGAACCTCGCTTAGGTCACATGCACTTTGCGATCACCTGATCGCCCTTCCAAAATCGCCCTTCTGAAAGCGCCCTTCTGAAAGCGCCCTTCTGAAAGCGCCCTTCTGAAAGCGCCCTTCTGAAAGCGCCCATGAAATCGCCTGTGAGATCGCCCGTGAAATCGCCCATGAACCTGCATTCCTTGTACTTCTGTTACATCGACTCTTAAAGTAGGCAGACGCCTACGAGCCTATTCCGTGGAACCAGGAGGTCGTTACGTATCAGCCTAAGTCTAGGCAGGAGCAAAAGCTCGGTGAGATCAAGTCTTTTGATGTGGGGTTATTGGACTCTCGTGTTGCAGACGAGCTTTTGGTAGAACCTCTTGCCCTGACTGAACCTCCTCTAAGGCTAACTACTCTAACTTCTTAGCTGACTATTAATACTAATACTCCTGGGATCTTGTTTTCCTTAGGGAAGTTTAGGCTCAAGTCGGAATCCTTGTTGTCCTCGAAGAAAGGAATGCTTACAAATAAAGCCCTGAAACTTGCCTCTAACGAACTTACCTTCAAATTCCTTGGCGACAGCAAGAAGCTTAAGGCAATGCCTCGCGCCTCTATTCCCTAGCCTCTGTCAATGACCTATCAACAAGCAGGCGAGCTAGAACAGCTTGTCCACGACTAGGAGTTTGGGCAAACACTTGTTGTCAATAGGTGTTTTATCCCCTTGAAGTACTAGCGGGACCTATATAAGGAGCACTTCCCTGAGATATAGGGAGTCTATAAGGGCAATTGGAGCCAGTAGAGGGTATAACTGTCTTATATTCAATGGATTCCTTGTTGCTAAGGAGGCTTCCTAGTTTATATTTAGTTCGTTTGTAGCATATGAGAAACAGTAGGATAGGTTTTGGGCGAAATATAGAAAGTTTACCTCTACAACAAGGCTTTTGATAGTGATACAAGAGGATCGAAATTGCCTTGATCAATTAGACGCAGAATTAGCTAGGCAGGAGATAGACTTTGCTACCTTCTACCTTACTTGTTCTAAGGGAGATACTCGACGAAAGGTTATAGCAAAGAATATTGATATTGCTTGTCGCTATCCGCCCCTTGCACCCGTCGTGGCAGCATGCAATTCGATCTCTGTTATGCCGAAGTACCCTCTCTTCTAGTTTGTAGCATGCGGGGTGCGGATGTCACGCAATGGCTCATCGGCCCGCTCCACACCTGGGCCGAGAGCACAGGCACATGTTTCTCAACTTGGCACGAGAAGACACGGGCACCAATAAAACAATGTACTTCCGCACATACTAGCCAGGATCGGATAAACTATAACAAATGGGAGAAAGATATTGCACAAAGCGGGACACTTGACAGTTGCCTGCGGCGCCGAGGCTGAAGGTGGCGTCTGGTAACCAACCCGGCGTTCTCAAACCAAGGCCACTCCTTCATAACCCCTATCACATTTAGGCAAACACCTTAACTGTTTTTGAAGGCCCTTCCGCCCTGATTGCCAGACTACAGAATTTGAGATACAAAGCCTCTTTTCTATAGTAGAAATCTGCTGGCTGATCGGAAAGCCCATCTGCTGTAGTGGTAGGCCGCGGTGCTTCCAATGGGGAAATGCTACGGCTCACTGCGAATAGATGACGTCGAACTCTGGTGATGCTGGAACCTGCGAGAGGTGTGGCTGCGCGAATAATAACCACACCCTTGGAATTTGTAAAGGGGGATGGAATGGAATCAAAATACGTGGCTTGCACATTCAAATGGTCTCGCTGTATAACCGGAGGCTATAACGAAGTCGTTGAAGTGAAGTACGTTGACTGCAAACGGTGCCGAAAACATCCACATCCAGGGGCTCCCCCGACGAATTTTGGGGAACTCAGCCCGATGATGAATTCCCTATTTACACAGTGGATAAGTTAGGCATTCCATGGCCGGAATCTGACGACAGATCTCAGTTTAGCAAGGGCAAGACAAAGGAGGCGGGGCATAGTCGAGTTGATTCCGAAAGTTCTAAGGATCCGCTTTAGTGGAGCGACAAAAAGTATAAGGAAGAGACGGCAAAGCTTGTGAAAGGCTTTGAAAAATCAATTATAAGTGACAAGACTACGTCAGCCTTGGAGCGGATGGAGTTGGAGTGATAGGAGATGGGTGAGATACCGTGTGAATTCTAAGGGTGAATACGAGTATAACTATCAGGAAGACTCTGGAAAATGGAGTGAGTGGACTTGGGACTCACAAAGAAGCTAATATACAGTTCCAATCGAGATCCTGATGGAATGCCATATTATGTATATGATTGTACGCCTCAGGAAAGCTCGTCCACAGCAACGGAGTCGACATCACATAACGAAAAGGGGAAAAGGAAGGGAAAAGGGCATAAATGACCTGGAGAGAAAATAGAGCGCTCGGTTTATTGTAGAGTCTTTATCCATTCATGAATAGCATCAATATCATCAGAATCAAGAGCGACATCACTTTCGGCACTACCAAGCGGAGCATCGATGTCGCGGCGGGGAACAAGGTTGCCGCTAACCCTCTCTCAACCTGACTACAACACCACCCAAAAACCCTTTTTGTGGCCGCCTATGAAGCAGCGTAGTTAATCCGGCCCCCCTGACTTTACTTTCTTGTATCCTAATCCTATAGAGTGGTTCCTGCGGCAAATAGCAGTCCCTCCCGTCACCCAAAAATCCAGTGTCTCTAATACCACTAGGTAACCAAGTCCAAAAGTCATACTTCTATTGATGTAAACAGTTGAGGTGATAAAGCAACTCAAGCTCAATATCCTCAACGGGCATTGTCCTAAAGGGCGGCTATCTATGTGGCGGAGTGGTCAAGAATGAGTCGTCTTCATAATTCTTGTGACAGTCATGACGTAAATGCCAGATGTTAGCTCTAGAGATTCTCCTATCTTGAAGGTATAATCCAGGAGGGTAGCTGTCCATGAAAGATTGAGGTATACTAGTCCAGGCAGTAGCATCGACAAAAGGCTGTGTATATGGATAAGGTCGTAGTTCATCGAGGAAGGGCATGATGCTATTGATGATCGTTCTTCGACCACAAAGCGCTATCCTGTCGAATCAGACGATATTGTGTCGTAAAATCATATATTGATAGATATCTAAGGAAGGAAGAAAGGTAGGGTTGCCAGACCCAAGATATGTGTACACAACCGTGCCATAGCAACAACCAAAGCCATCTGACATATCCCAAGCCATAACGGCGCGACATTTGTAAAAGACAGGACTTTGGCCAGAAGTTCAAGTCTGTTCTCCTGAAGAATAGGGCGCAGAACATCGCTAATAGGTCCTAGCCAAGCCCAGCAAAATTACACGGGACAACTGGCTCCGAGAATACGCTCTATAAAGCAGACCCAAAGTAGCTTGAACTAGACTTAGTGTCATATAGCGGTCAAGGAGTCCAAAATCGGTCGGATACTAACTCAGGCTCGGAGATGCGACACGAATTGATAATGGTGGATATGGAAGCTCAATCGTGACTGAACCCAAAGGGGCCGTACTGCGATGGAGCGGAAGGCTGAGAGCCGCAGATAGCGCTGCAGAGCATTGGCTTCCAAGGTCGTAGGCAACACAAAGTCTCGTAAGGTAACGTGCAGCCTGGCTTGCAGTTGGCGGGCTATGGCTAATATCAATCTCGCCGACAATCTCAAGATCAAGGTTATCGACCAGAACTGCCCACGGACTATAGCGATTTGGCAGAAATCAACCATCCAGAGCCACGAGCGGTTATTACCTTCCACCATGTAGGTTCTTGCGGCGAAGCGTAGTCGAGATTGATTTCCACTAATCCAACAGGACTATCGAGCGGCGTATATCGTAAGGTGAGCTGCTGTCTTTCTGCGAGAGTCGCACTAAGAATGTATGCCCCAACCTAGTATAAGTAGAGCAATACCGTTGTTTAGTTTTCCCTTGAAAGTTGTCTAAAGTAGATATTGTACATGTTGTAGGATACTGACTTCGAAGGTGGAATCTGTATATTTTCTCGGTCTTGTCAACCAGAGGGCAAGACGCATCAGAATTTTTCCAGGTAGAATACCCCTCAATCCAGGTAGAGCTGCTTGGGATATTGTTCAGCAACGCAGGAATCCGGGAAAGGAGTCCTTCAAGTTTGAAGCTGCTCTCTGAGAACCCTCGAATCGATTTTGCAACGCGAAGGGCAGCCTGCCATTAGGAGAGGCTTCTGGCAAGAATCAAATCCGCTGTGGGACCACTGTAATAGATCTCAGGGCTATTGGATGACATTCTTGGTTATAAGCGTGGGTATGATCTGAAAGATCGAATTTAGCAAGCTTTTGAGCCTATTCGTGGATGAGATGTAGTTGGTGATCTATGAATGTGTTAGCTGTGGAACATAGTTATTCCGATGTCATCAGAGGCGCATCCATCAGCCACAGAGGTGGCCTATCAGCGGAATTGAGCACCGAATTAAAGTAGTCGGCACCTAGGCGGCGGTTATCGGCCAAAGATACGGCCCAGTTGCCAACTAAATTTTATTCGGTATGGCGCTAAATGACGTCTCAGGCCGCTGCCTCTCATTGCAATCCCCAACTCTTTCTTGTAGCAACCCACAAGCCGGGCATTCCCAGCACTGACTTTGACCGATCTCATTCCACCTGGTTTTCCTGACAGGCAAGTCTCAGATGGTCCGTGGGAAGTGGGCGACGCCAATTCACAAAATGACAAATAGAGTTATAGTTGCCGCTGGCGTATTCAACCCAAAACTCTAGCACGTTCATAACACCCCACGTCTGTATCTCTGACTCTTCCATCCACCTCCGTCCATCAACCCCAGCGTCTCTATCCATGTAATGTGTTATACATAGGTGTTAATTCGAGGAGCTAAATGTTGGAAGCTGTTAGGGATTATAAAGAGTTAAATAAAAGTATTTGGAGATGAAACGAAATAGGGGTTTTATTCTTCTAATTATACAAATTTGCATTTCAAGGCAGTCTAGCGTAGTCTTTGGTACTATTTACCTCCTATCCAGAAAGATAATAATTCTTTATTAAAGCCTTGATGCCTTAACCTCCGTCTATAAAACTAGCATAGTCCACAGAACTCTCGCTTTACTCCTTTACAGCCTCGCTCTTCACTGTCAGCCTCGCTTTCACAGCCTCGCAGCCTTGATTTACTACTACACGCCGACTTCACAATTCCTTTCTACTATATCCCAACTTCTACTATTTTACAATTCTATAGCCTCGCACTCTCGATTAATCACATTGGGCAGCATAGTATCTCAACTAGCCTTCACTGTCACCTTAGCTTTCAAGGGAGCTTTTTTGGGAACCTTGCTCGTCTGCGTAATACGCAGGCTTTTTAACTATAGGTCTATTAGTATACTAGATGAAATTCTATAGCTACTATTTTGCTCTTTGACAAGAGGGTTCCAAAATCTGCTTTAGCAGGAACCCTGTAAGGGAGCAGAAACAGATTCCCATGCAAAATTCGGCAAGGAAACTGTAGCCAGGGCACGTAGGAGGCCAAAATAGGTTCCATATTATAGTGCAAGGCTAACTCAGAGCGTGCTCAGGATGCGCAGGCTTTGCTCAGGCTCTGCTCAGGTTCTGCTCAGACTCTGCTCAGGCATGCTCAGGCTCTGCTTAGGTTCTGCTCAGGCTCTGCTCAAGCATGCTCAGGCCCTAATCAGGTACGCTTATCCTCCGCTCAGGTATGCTCACCCTCAGCTTAGGTTAAAGCAGCAGCAGCTCACGTCCGGAGACTAAAACGGAACCAGCGAGGATGAGATTAGAGTCTGAATTTCCTGGCAGTTATGATTAAAGTTATCTGGGGGTCTACAATCCCCTTGGGTTGAGGACGTTATGCACGAATCAGGCGCTTATTTTGCTTCTTCTGAGAATGGGTGGTCCTCTAATAAAATGGGAATGAATGATTAGAGGACTTTGAGAGGCGCAGAAAACCCTCCGATCTAAGGGCTGCGGGACTATATCTAGGGCCGAGATTGATCACGAAGCAATCTTACGACAGATACCCGCTAAAGAAAAGACATAACTCCTCCGCCCTTAGTATCCCACACTCGGATTCATCTATTCGAACGATCGCTAATTATACTACGGCCTAGAAAGTCATGGAAGACGAGGAATAGTTACGGCTCTACAGACATACAAGTGCACAAGGATCTACAAAGTCCCTCAGGCTTATTAGATAAGTGTGACAGCTCTACGTAATGGAATCTCACGCATTGAAGACTCTACGCAGACGGTGCTGTATTTACAAAGATACTAAGGTAAGGAGAGAGGAGAAAGGTGCTATGAGTACACGGCCTAATATATCTGAAGGGGCCACGCGTCGCTACGCGTCAAGTCAAGCGACATTCGCCAGAACCGTCACAATTACTTGAGGCAGGGCTCAACATTGCCGTACACGTGATCAGGTGATATTCGCTGTCACAATAAGTCTTCAGATATTAAAGCATCTAGCAAGCTAAGGATTCGTACTTAATCTAGAATCAGGTCTACACTACTAAAACGCCACAAGTAACGGAAGAGCGCGATGCCTGCAAACGACAGTACTGTACACAGGCCTGTTTGTTAAGTCTCGCAGGTAAAGCCCCCTTGGACAAAGCCTGTCTGAATATGTCCGCCCATCGTTTGTGTGGAAACGGCAACTGGCATGGCGTAGACCGGAATACTCTTGCGCCTAGCAAGAACAAACTTCACATTCCATCGGGCGGATTTTGCGCAAGTTAAGGAGCAAAGCTATTGGAAGTTACAGCTAGAGGCGCACCTACCCATTCAATTTATTGGCTCCCTCACGCGCCGCAAACTCATCTACGAAGCCGCGCTGAAAGACAGGGAGGATATGAAACCCACGGTCATTGGCGAATAATTCATGATCGCATGCTGGATGTTGCGGCCTTGGGCCCTGAGACGGATTCGAGTGAGGAAGAGGAGAAAAAGGAAGGCTCCAATAGGCAGGAAGGGAAACAACAACGCGAGCACAACCGGGCAGCCGGAGGCGGCGATGGCGCAAGGGGGGAAAGCGTGAGAAATCCAGAAAGTCATCCGGAAAGCCGAAAATAGATATTGCGAGAGGATAACAACAAAAAAATCAATGTAAAGCGCATCTGCAACTGTGACAAGAGCGTGTGAATCTCGTGATATTTTAGTGTTCCTCGCTTAAATGGTCCGATTTCAATGCCGCGCGCGTGGAGAACTAAGTGGGCCGAAATTGGCACCAGGAAGCAGAAATTATTATCAAAACAACCACGTACTAAAAAATAATTCTAATAATGGGGATCGCTTTAAAATGCTTTATTTGACCATTTGGATGTTTGAATTTACTTTTTGAATTGTCGCGACTGGTGTGCTATGTGTTTTGTCGTAGGTTTTTGGTGGCACTTATTTCTCCACCGCATGACCCTTAGCTCACCTTCATAAGAGCGGTTACGGCGTAGGTGGTGTTAGACGGCGTTACAGGAGCTTATTGGGTGCCTTGAATATTAGGTGAGAATTCTCATGACTTTTGATTGAGAACTTTATCAGTACAGATTATCTCTAAACCTAATCCGATTCGCACTGTTCAGAGCTCTAGTAGGGAACAAGTCACCGGCAGTCGACCTGTCCGTAAGCGCTTTGTGCTGAGATAGCTGATTCTCCCTCCTACCTATTGGTCATGGGCTGTGAACTTGCATGTGTGGCTTGCAGCCGAACCTTATTTTGTAACTCCTAAAATCCAGCATAAATCCCGTCTCAGCTTCCTTTTTACTTGCGATTTCCATGACATAACGACTATTTGCACAGTTCTTCCACCTCCAAGAATGGGAGACCCAGTGGCCCCTCATGCTACAGCGCCTCCAAGCTACCTAAGTTTTCGAACCTCTTCTAGGAGACAATACCAAGCACCTTCTCAGCTTCAATTTACCCAACCTCCACCTCCTGCTCCCCAAATATACCAGGCCACCCCCAATACATATTACTCGCCAAGGCCTTCTCAATATCAAGCACCTTCTCAATATCAAGCACCTTCTCAATATCAAGCACCTTCTCAGTACCGAGCACCTTCTCAATACCAAGCACCTTCTCAATACCAAGCATCTTCTCAGTATCAAGCACCTTCTCAATACCAAGTATCTTCTCAGTACCAAGCACCTTCTCAATACCAAGCACCTTCTCAAGATCAAGTATCTTCTCAGTACCAAGCACCTTCTCAATACCAAGCACCTTCTCAGTACCAAGCACCTTCTCAATACCAAGCACCGTCTCAGTACCAAGCACCTTCTCAATACCAAGCACCTTCTCAGTATCAAGCACCTTCTCAATACCAAGCACCTTCTCAGTACCAAACATCTTTTCAGTGTCAAGCACCTTCTCAATACCAGGCACCTTCACTTCCAACGCCACCTCACAGCAATTACGCTTATAATAAACAATATCCTCAATCAGCGTATCCAACCAACCCACCAAAGCAGCAGCTTGATGTGTACCAGCCAGATTACAGGAGGGCATTATCCGGTTTTGCAACTCCTCCGCCCGCACAAAGTGGTCCATATCCAGC
The DNA here is from genome assembly GCA_002803225.1 of Gamarada debralockiae. NCBI lineage: Eukaryota > Fungi > Ascomycota > Leotiomycetes > Helotiales > Hyphodiscaceae > Gamarada > Gamarada debralockiae. The sequence goes on along the minus strand of NXFV01000353.1, from coordinate 80,406 downwards.
TGTGGACTCCAACTATAGCGCTCTGCCACCGCTTGTGGGGGGACCAGACGATTCCGCGTGCCAGCCTGGGTCTCTTGATAATCTTACTTCCTCGTTTTCTCGAACGCGTCTCGATAACCACCCTGCGGCAACCACGGCTTTACAGCAGTTGAGCCTTACCCCACCTGAAGATGGAATCGATCGGATGATTCGCGATGTGCTCAAGCAAGACCTCGAAACAGAAAACATTAACGAGATTATTTGCCCAGATCATCCTTGTTTCAATAGATCCCGGGCATACGCTCGAAGATGGGGTATCTCTCACCAAGCAATAGATAACCATATCAGGCTCGCTTGTGGTTATCTAAGGTTCCCGGTCATAATGTTGCTTAACCCATCACCTGGCCACGAAAGGTTGAGCTTCGACGAGATGGTTCGAGGTTGTAAAACATTGGAATGGATCCGAGGGGTCTTAAGAGAGATAGGCCTTACGCTAGCCGAAGTTATCATCCTTGATATTTGTACACTGCTAGACAACGATCGCATCAGAAAGATGAATGAGATGGACAAGGACCAGGCAATGAACGAAGCGTATGATGTAACTCGGGAGATGTTGCAAATGATTAAACCAAAGATCATTGTTTCATGCCAATGCAGCACCGTTGGTGAAAAATGGGGTGGTGGTACACACGATATCGCTACGAAGTTATGTTCGTCGATGAGAGGCGCAAGAAGCGGACAAGTCAACGAGACGGACATCGAAGGCCATACGATCCATGTAGTACAAGCATATCACCCCGGAGGCTTCTTGAATTACAGTGATCATGAAGACCCTAGTGGGGAAAATTTGAAGAGGCTCCTTCTAAGGGTATATCGCCCGTGTGCATTGGAACTAAGACTGAGGCGGGTTGAAGCTGTGGTAGCTTCGGTGCATAACCTCATCAACGAACTTAGCTATAAATACGGGGTTACCCCCGGATATCTGGGTTTCCAGCCGACAGGTTTTAACCAAGCCAATTTGGGCTGGTAGGTACTATTTCATAGGGTTCCGGATATAATTACTCACCTGCGGTAAGCATTAACTGGCTTCGAGGGATTTACTCAATTTTGTACAATAACTGCACTTGGTTTTCCACCTGTTATACAGTTTTCCAAGGAGGATTTATTGAAGTACTACATGGGTTGTATTTTAGTCACCTAGTGTAAGAAATAAATGAATAAATTACTCACCTGATCACAACTCCACCAATTCCAGCGAAAACAAGCGCATACGCTCTAACAATTTGCCCATTATCATTAATACTTCGTCGTCCTCAACTAATATACCCCAACTCCTTAAAAACAGCACTTAGCGTACATTCTCACTTGAAATCTTTGTTCGTTTCTTCGATATGAGGTTGATTAGACATCGTAAGTCGTTGATTGGTAGTAGTGCTATTATAGTGCTTTTGGAGTAAGGAGGAAAAAGAGAAGTCGAGAGATGCGAAGTTTTTATACCGTGAATAAGTTCTCGTGGTTCTTGCCAGGTTCAAATGCACTAAACCGAGCATGGACAGGCACTTGACGTCAAGACAAGTCGGTGGACAATACACATAGGAGACCGAGAACAACCTCCTGAAGTAACGACGCAGATAATGTCCCTAGCCCCTCGCTAAAAGTTGATTTGGGCACATAGGGTGAGCAGACCTGAGCCGAAGCTGAGTCGGGCCTGAGCAGGCTTGAGTAGAAGCGGGGTGAGGGTCCGTGAGCCTTAGGGTTGGGAAGTGCCGACGGTCAAACAAGTCATCCCACTCCCAAAATGCGCCAAGCTGGTCAACTTGTCGCGCATATGAGCCAGATAGCATTGTGATCTGGTCATTAACGTTCTCCTCGGCAGAGCCGGCTAACATTGTCCCGTCGACAATATATTCATCCAACAAACCTTCGAGGCCTTTCTAAGGTTGAGATCTTGCCTGTACAGCTAAGTCCGTCGTTCTTGTAGCGTGATAGTGGCGAGAGACATCGGAAACTAGGCAGGAAGAGTTGTCCAAGTTCTAACTAAACAGCTTTCTCTTCGGCCTCCTCTGGCTCTCCCTCTGTGTCCATGAGGATACTCGGTTCAATCATTTTCACATAGTCGAAGCCCTTCTCGAACTGAAACTCTTGTCCAAGAACCTTGAGGGTGGGAATATCCAGTTCGCAAGCCACTAGCCCTGTGAGCCGCGGTGTCCTATGGCAGTTCCACCGCTGCTTGAAGAAGATCCGGTGGAAGAGTTCAATGAAGTCCCTTGGTTCGACCTGTATGTGTTGAGCTGATAGAACCAAAGCGTCAAGAAAGAGACAAGTATGCTTGGTGTAGTAGTCGTCGTCATAGTCGCCGTACTTCTTCTTCAATGCCGCAAAGAAGGCATACTCATCGAATGGCGTATTTGTATACTCCGGCATGGCTTTGACATCATCACGGGGTGCAATGTCGACGTGGCGGAGTATACGCTCATGATTGTCCTCTCTGGTGCAGTCCCGACGCCTGAAAAAGGTATTGACTTCATCAACCCGTCGTGTAGCTCCTCGCCCAGGCTCCTCGCTCGCTCAAGCGTGCTTTTTGACGTGTTGTGAGCATTCAGCTAGTTCATCCGCCTCGTGCCGTGGGGGAGCGAAAGGCCAGAGTTTGCCTTTGGCTTAGTACGAGACTTGCCGCGCAGTGTTTCCAGAACTTACCTCATCCCATCCCAACTGCGGTGTCCTAGAGGTTGTCTCCCAACCTCGCGAGCCAGTCGATGATTCGGAGTAAAAGGAACCCTAGCCCCTACACTCCTTTGTTGAGATGACTCGGTGCACATTAAGGCACCGTCGCGTAAAGACACTCATACTAATCCCCCAATAGACATTGGGGAAACCGCGAAGTGCTAACTCAAATTGAAAATTGGACCTATGAGTCTTTCTTAAGATTTTCAAAGAGTGAACCTGTCCCTCTTTCAACGTGACACTGTCATGCGTGCGAGCAGCATATACTGTGACTGTAAGGCCCACTAGCTATGATATTATAGGGCTCTGTCCAGCCTAAACAAGTTCCAGAGTCAGTAGCTACTTGAGAGAGAAAATTCAAGGAATTAGATAGACAGGAGGAAGAACAGCTTGAGAAGTACTCACCTTTTTCGACGATAGTCAATTTATAGGAAAACGTCCCGAATGATTTAGGTGATAAGAGGGACTGATATCCACCGAGTACAACGTCGCCAGGTATTGTACAGCAGCTGGGGTTCTACTAGTAACTGCCAAAAAGTTGTCAGGTGCATCCAATGGCACTGCCCAAGGTGTAGAGGATAATGATTCGGCGTGACCGTGGTTTGGGAAAGCCCGGCCTGTCGAGATGGCATTGCATAGGTTTCTTCTTGATTGACAGCATCACAGCTGCCTGATCCGCACTTTGGTTTATCGTCGACGTGGAGGTTGGCCTCAGCGGGAGAATATAGATGTGAATATGTGGAGAGGACGGGTTTGGTACAACAAAGACATCGTGGGATCGCCCGGCTGTGCGATATTGCATAAATTATCGTAGATGTTGCTTGAGGGGTAAGGGCTCCAAGGTCAGGATTGTTTCTGAGAAGCAAGGTAGTTCGAGTCCTCCTGAAGCGGTCGATCAAGTCAGCAGTCGAATGAGGGAAAGCTGATAGCAGATCTTAACCCTCCAGGTCAACCTGGCCGTTCAGGAATCCATTAACAATCTGGAGGAGAATGGGGACAAGAGACGCGTACCACTGGCCGTGCTTCTGACCTTTTTCTTGTAACATTTTGCGCATGTTAAAAGATCATCCAAGTCTTTACACAAAAAAAAAAATTCCTATCAACTACAGTGGATTGAGGATGCTTCGAGGTGGTGTGCCTTCGGAGGCTTCTCACGCGCTGGACATCTCCTGTCCTCGCACAAGAAAGTACTAATAAAAGCAACCAAACAAAACAACGCCAACTGTTCTCTCGATCTCTAATTTAACGCGTCCACTACATCATAGCAGAGGGAAACACGACGAATGAAGCATCGAGATGCTGTGGGAGACGTCGTTGTTGTCTGGCAGTAAACCGAGGGGCCAATGCGGCGCTTGCTGATTGGCTGGCGAGAATGTGGCTGTTGAACCTCAGCTTCGAAGTTCTGTTGAGCTGGGAGGAATTCGTATGGAGAAGAACCATGAAGAAGAATGATCGTGGATCAACCAGAATTTATCAAATTCACCTCAAAACCCCTTGCTTTAAATTCATTGAGTTACGGTCTTTGAATCTCAGTCCCCTCGCGGTCTAAATTTGGTGTTCTCGCAAGGTCGAACTTTCAAAGTTGTAACTTGATTCTGATTGGTCGAGAATAACACAGATTTTCGAACTCTCTTTCCTGTCTGATTTCTCACTCCCAAGAAACGGCGCTAGCGATTGAATCACTCGCTAGCTTCCAGCGCCCTCAAATACCTCGCCCTTCCCTCGCTTCTTCCTCTGACTTCTTCAACCTCAGTTTATCGACCAATACCCACAACAACTTTCATCAACTTCACCATCAACACCGTCTATTTGACGCGTTATTTCATCACCAAACAACTCCTACATTTATCCAAAACAACTTCATCATGACTGGACGTAAGTATTCATCTTTATTTATCGTATTTTCACGATGTTGCGAAGTTGTGGTCGTCATCTTCGGTCGCAGCTCGACTTTGGTGATGGTGTTAAAGCACCACAACGCGACCTCAACCAATCGCGCTTCAACATCAACAACATCGCTTCACATCTTCACTTCACTCCACCATACCTCAACCACATAGTCGGCTCTTCATTATGAATAATACTGACGCGTTTCACAGGCGGCAAGGGCGGAAAGGGTCTCGGCAAGGGAGGAGCCAAGCGCCACCGAAAGATTCTCCGTGACAACATCCAAGGTATCACCAAGCCTGCCATCAGACGTCTTGCTCGTCGTGGTGGTGTGAAGCGTATTTCAGCCAGTAAGTCAACCCTCGTCATCGCCTTCGTTCTCATACTAACGCGTCAATAGTGATTTACGAAGAGACTCGTGGTGTTCTTAAGACTTTCCTCGAGGGTGTTATCCGTGATGCCGTCACCTACACTGAGCACGCCAAGCGAAAGACTGTCACCTCTCTCGACGTTGTTTACGCCCTCAAGCGCCAAGGCCGTACCCTCTACGGTTTCGGTGGATAAATCAACAACACCTCCCCATCATCGTCGTTCGCTTCCTTCACTCTTCGATATGTCAATCTCGGCAATGGTTTCTCGATACTGGTGGATCTCGATGGGCATACGTTACCTTTGATAGTCTACTGCAGACGGTCTAGCATCCTGTTTACGGGAGGGTTTCGCTCACCAATTTTCCGTCTTTTCGGCATTCATTCTCGACATCGATCGGTCTCACAGCCTGTCCTCAATATCCTTCCACTGTATACCTTTTGATAGTCTCTTGCAGACAGTCTAGCATGCTGTTTACGGCAGGGGTTTCTCTGGATTGGCATTTGGGTTGGTCTCACGGGTTGGGCTTGGGGTGGAACGGATATGGTGGTTCTTCACACTGTACTTTTGCTTTTATGGCGTTGGGGAAATACGGAATTCTGGCCGGACTGTATGGGCGTCTGGAGGAATAGTCTTTCGCGAGATGTTCTCGTCGCGATGATATTGTGCATATACATGAGTGCAATGACTTGGCCAAAGGCCGCGATACCTGCCTTTGATTCTTGATGCCTGTGGCGTGACTTGTTTTGAAATCGTGCTGCCTAAACGCGCCCGAGAGGATTGTCCTGGCTCCCTAGACTCGGGCGCAAGTTGTCGCCCTGGGCACTGTCCATAAATAGCAAGGTCGGGAAGGGCAACAACCTTCACGACCAAATCCCATCAATACCTCACTCAACCACACGACTTCTAATCTCTACTCTATTTCCACACTTCAGGACACAAAGCTTCTCATCTCACCTGCACCATTCTCTTCCGTGGTCCAAGTCCCATTCAGTCAGGACCATGCCAATTGGAAGCCTGCTCCCCAATTTCCACATTCTCCTTTCAACATCTACGAAAATTGGACACATCCAACGACTGGCCCTCTTCCCATCAATCATCACGACACGAAAGCATCATAGTATACTCAGTGAAGAAGTTTCAAGTTATTCCAGGAAGGTTCAAAGGGCAGCAAGAGGATGCCGGTCAAGGATTCGGCACGAGCTCTTCACTTCACTCATTTAAGTGCACTTCGCTTCAAAGGGGAAGCGAGCCGCCGAGCTCGGGGAGAGCGCTGACGAGTACAAGTGTGCAAAAGAAATGGCCAAAAAGAAAGGAGATGGTCAAGCTGTCGAGGCTCTTAAATTTTGAGGAGTTGGAAATTTACTTATAATCTCCTCTTCTCTCTGCTGGGGAATCCAATGGCTCGCCAAGCGGTGAAACCTTCCCCCATCTCTGGCGGATCGATCACCTAGGTGAGATTCTTCACCTGTCTTGAACGGAACTCCTCGCATCTTGTCTCAGAGGATAACATCACTCTTTGAACGATCGACCACCTATGTATATGAGGTGAGATTCTTCGCTCTTGAACCGATCGAAATCGATTGGGAAGCCTCGACAGCTAAACATTTGCTTGCTTTCCCCCCCCTTATTTTGAATCATAAGGCAAGGCTGTGAGAAGTGACAAGGAACGGCAAAGTTCACTTCTGACGGATATCTGCTCGTGCTGCCTTCGAGGATGAAGCTCGTGGACGCGACTCCTTTTTCGGCGAACCGATGTTTCACAGGCTCTTGAACAACGGTATTTGGGAACTAAGAATACGATTGTGAGTGATTATTATTATTGAATTGTGTATTATGTGTGCCCTGATTCCCTTCGGTTTGGTATGATAAAGCCCTCCTTCCGCTCCTCCTGGCCTCTGAAAATCATCTCATCTCTACCTCCACCAGGAAGAGAAAAGGAACCGCAAAGCGAAGCTAAAATGAAGAATGACCCTAAAAAATTCTTATGGCTCAAGCTGTCGAGGCTTCTGTTTTGGTGGGAGGGGTGGTACTAACTGTTCTCATTTTTCTTCATCCGACAGGACGTATTCTTACCTCGACAGAGGTGCATTTCTCAGTTCGCCAGAACGGCATCTCTACGCTCGCCAGAGTGTTAATCATCTTCCCTCGTCAGAGGGGCATTTCTTCGTTCGTCACAATGGCATTCTTTCTTCACCCATTTAGGTGGCACATTGGCATTCTTTCCTCACCCATTTAGGTGGCACATTTCTTCATCCCTTTGGATGGCACTCTTCATCTCCATTAGGAGGGCATTTTCGTCATCCTTTTTGGATAGCTTTCTCTCTCCCCGCGGTCTCTGTACATTGCGTCTCAAAACATGCCTGTGAGAATGTTAGTTACGCGTTTTCGGGGGAAGGTTTAGCCTCGATTGACCATGTTTGCTTTGTTTAAGGTGAGTTTTCCTTATTTTGAATTGTAAGGTTGTGAAGAGTTAGAAGGGGTGTAATTCACCTTTGGCGGAAGCAGGCCCCTTGAAAGCTTACGCAGGCGGGAAAGATCAGATGGTTTCTTACTGGTTATTAAGATCCTGTGGGCTTAAATACTTATCAATAAATGAATCCATTGGACAGCAACGAATTGGGAAGATGGGAGTACGAGAGTATTTATACTCATTAATCCAGAGATAGAATCAAGTCATATGTATCAGTTCCTCCAAAGTCCAGTCTGCTCCACCACCCGGTTGCCATTGTCTCATCTCCCGCTCCGAATTTAAACCATAGGCAATAATGTAGGAGATCAATCGACCACAACGTTATAAAATAAAATGTCGAGTTTCTTTTGGTGGTAGCTGGGCCCCCTTTCGCCGCACATTAAAGCGACATGGGCTTCATTAGCGAAAAACTTTGACGCGCTCAAGACTCGCAATCAACAAAGTCACCACTCTAACACGAATGCTGCCACTTGGCTATTCCACGCCGCGAACAATTGGATGCATATTAATATTCTGAACATCCTATTCCCGACCTTTTGGATGACTGCGACTGTCCTGGATGCATCTGGTGCGACGGCACAAACACAAGGACAGAACAAATCGAGCTTTGCCTTCCTGGATGTACATTCCTTTTCCAGATAGCTCTTCATACACACTCAAATATGCGGGGGAGCAAGGATAGTCAGCGAAGAGCCCCTCTTTGATGCGTCCGATGCATCATGAGCTTTGAGATTGGTCAAAGTTTGTCAAAAACTGATAGAGCTGATGCAAAGTGGATTGTTTCGAAGCAGCCATTTATGTAAAGCTGTGTCAAGGATAGACCTCTGCGCACCATCACTATGAGGCATATATTTTGCTTCCACTTTCATTCAAGTTTCTCATCTCACTTCGGAGCCGGATTTGGAGGTGGGAGGCGACTGGCGGCGTCAGATTTTCTATGAGGCATTTTGCCCACAGAGCCAGCACCAAGCGATAACCGCTGAAAGGCTATCTCCCAGCAAAGGTCAAATAATATCAAAAAGATGAGCCAAACCAAGGGAGCCGGAGCAAGTAGCCCCACACTCCCATGAAATATTCCCAGCTTTCTGGCGCAGACGCACGAGCAATCAGCAAAGAATCAAAGGAAGTCTGCGATTCATCCAATCACTGAGTAGCGAAAACGGACCTTTGTCGATCAACGTGGTATGGTAGAGCTTTCCGCGAATTTGGAAAAAGGTTGTCATGTTCTCCTTACCTCAATCCCGCTTGGCATCAACTCTCCTTGTATGCGCGATTTTCTTCTTGCATCAGATATTATTCAGAATGCCTCCCGTCTGTCAAGATGTCAAACGGAGCTGAGCATTCCATCCTCGGGATCGCTGGTCGCAATGATCTTGGAAGTCAAATACTTGTCACATGGCAAATTCCTCAATGTTATAAAGAGTTTGAGTCTCTCTTCGTTTTGCGATTATCTCGATCCCACTCGTGAAGGACGATTCGCATTGGTAGCTTGAAGCTTTCACTCAATTCCATTCTATCCTTCATCTCTGGTCTCACCAATTCTTTGCTATCTCTTATTGGTTCTCTCCAGACTTCTCACTTGTGGTTGCTCGGTACCCCTCTTCAGCCTCTTGCAGCGCCCCCACAATCTGAGATTCGTGCAGTCTTCCTAGCCTCCCCAAATGGTCGAATTCGAGGATGAGAAGCAGAAAGCTTCTCGCATCCATTGGACGGATGCGGATGTAGAGGCGGCAGGATCGAGACCTCAACCATCACTCCATCGCTCAAGCTCCAGCATGAGTATCCGGAGCATGCACAGCAGGAGAGGATCCATTGACCCCGCATCCGCACTTCCAATTCAGTACAGAACTGTATCGTTCCAGATCGCCGAGTCAAAGGAGAAAAATGCAGCGGAAATACAGAAAGCAAAGGATACAGCGGCAAAAGGTATTCCTCCGGATATGCCTCGATCACACCATGCTAACAACCTTCAGAACTTGCCAATCTTGACTGGCACATTGTCACGAACAACGAGCTGTACACTCGTCTATCCAGCTCTCCCGGCCAAGGACTCTCCGCAGATCAAGTCAAGCTTCGCCTCACAAGATATGGCAAGAATCAGCCATCTCCTCCATCAACCCACTACTTCCAACAAATCTTCGGATATTTCTTCAAAGGCTTTGGATCAATTCTGCTCGTCGGATCTATCCTCGTTTTTGTATCCTGGAAACCTCTTGGTGAGCCTCCGGCAGTGGCAAACTTGGCTCTCGCAATCGTTCTCTTGGCTGTGTTCTTTATTCAAGCAGCCTTCAACGCGTGGCAGGATTGGTCCTCTTCTCGGGTTATGGCGTCTATCACAACCATGCTTCCTGACAACTGTCTAATACTTCGCGACGGCCACCAAACCACCATAGTAGCCAGCGAAATTGTCCCCGGTGATATCTTGTATATCAAGGCTGGTAACAAGCTTCCAGCCGATGTGCGATTTGCGGAGATTTCGTCTGATGCGAAGTTCGATCGATCGATCTTGACAGGTAAGTTCTCCCTTCAGCTCAACATAGTCAGCAATTCACAAAATGTCTAGGTGAATCGGTACCACTTGCTGGAACTACCGATAGCACCGACAATAACTATCTCGAGACGAAGAATATCGGTCTTCAAGGTACTCATTGCATATCAGGCAGCGGAATCGGAGTCGTTGTGTCAACAGGTGATGCTACTGTCTTCGGCAAGATCGCAAAGATGACGAACACACCCAAGACTGGTTTGACTACCTTGGAGCGAGAAGTTCTCAATTTTGTGTTCATTATTTGTTCGCTTATGTTAACTATGATCATCGTCGTTATTATCGTCTGGTATGAAAGCCTCCTTGACTTTAGGTCTCTCTGCTGACCGCGATATCCAGGGCGGCGTACTTGCGTCCAAAGCACCCTGGCTTCATCAATGTTCCAACGTTGATTGTCGATTGTGTCTCCGTTGCAATCGCATTCATTCCAGAAGGTCTCCCAATAGCACTGACTGCATCCCTTACGATTACTGCGAATCTCATGCGCAAGAACAAGATCCTTTGCAAGTCTTTGAAGACTGTCGAAACTTTGGGGGCCGTCAGTGTCATTTGCTCCGACAAAACCGGAACTCTGACAAAGGTACTCACCAATGACTCCTCGACTGCTCACGGCTGTTGATACCTTTCCAGAACAAAATGTATGTTACAGAAACAAGCATCGGCACTCATAACATGACTCCCGAGGAAGCAAGAGACGACATGATGAATCGCCGCAACGAAGGCAGTGGTATCAATGCCGTTTCTCAGTTGAGGACCATCGCAGGTCTTTGCAACTCTGGAGAGTTCGATGCAGCCACAGACAACCTTCCTCTTCACGAGCGAAAGATCAATGGAGATGCCACTGATCAAGCTATTCTTAGACTCTCCGAGTCGCTTGGACCCGTTTCTGAGCTTCGACAACTATGGAAGAAGACTTTCGAGTTGGCGTTCAACAGTAAGAACAAGTATATGATCAGAACTTTGGCTTTGGCAGAGCCAGAGGGACTCGAGCTCGCCTTGCCTACTACTGAAGCCGCTACTTTCAGACCTGAAGATACGTAAGTACAAGAAGACTTGCAAACTGACATTTTACTAACGACTTCAGGCTCTTGACCATCAAAGGCGCTCCTGATGTATTGATCACTCGATGCGCAAAATACACCACAATCGATGGCGACACCAAGAACCTCGACGACTCAACGCGCTCCAAGATCGAAGAGATCAAGAACACTTGGTCAGCACAAGGTAAACGAGTGATTCTCCTAGCTCGCAAGACCGTTTGTAAGGAACAAATGATTTCAGCACCAACATCTAGCCACTTTGAGGAGGAAGTCATGCACCATGCTAGGACTGGTCTTACACTGGTTGGTATCGTCGGAATTGTCGATCCGCCCCGTGACGAGATTCCGTACGTATATTTTCAAACATGCTCCCTCATGATGCTAACTTCAAATATTTCAGGTCCGTTATTTCCACCCTCCGTGGAGCTGGTATTCGAATTTTCATGGTCACTGGGGATTTTGCTCTCACAGCTCAAGCTATCGCAACCGAGTGCGGGATCATCACCAACCCACCAAACATGGTGAGAGGAATCTCGGCACTCTCTCGAGATGACACTTTGTCGACTTCCGATTCGATTGATGAGGATAATAGGGGGAAAGCTGTCAATGTCTCCGATATTTCCCACACTTGCAAATCGATCGTCTTGAGCGGCCCCGAACTGATTACTCTCAACGAGAACCAGTGGGAGCAACTCTGCAAATACGACGAGATAGTTTTCGCAAGAACCACTCCAGAACAGAAGGCAGGCTACTCCAATCTCTCCCAAAGAAATAGTTCACTGACCCCCAATTATAGCTCCGTATCGTCCGCGAATTCCAAAGCAGAGACGAGATCGTCGGCATGACTGGGGACGGAGTCAATGACGCCCCATCCCTCAAAGCAGCAGACATCGGTATTGCACTCGGAAGCGGCTCAGACATCGCCATCGAAGCCGCAGACATGGTTCTCCTAGAATCATTCAGCGCAGTTGTTGAAGCAGTCCAGTATGGAAGAGTCGTCTTCGATAACCTGAAGAAGACGATTGCTTATTTGCTGCCTGCGGGTTCTTTCTCTGAGTTCTGGCCAGTCTTTACAAATGTCGTCTTCGGCCTTCCTCAGGTTTTGACAAGTTTCCTTATGATCATTATCTGGTAGGTTGACATTAGTTGTATGTGTGGGCTCTGCTGACAATGTTGTAGTTGCTTCACCGACTGTGCCGCCGCAACTGTTTTGGCATACGAAGCTCCTGAAGCTGACGTCTTGGTCCGAAGACCACGCAAGCCCAAGGTCGACCGTCTGGTCGATTGGCAACTCATGCTCCAATCCTACGGCTTCATCGGTGTCATAGAAACTCTCTGTTCCTTTGCGATGTCCTACTGGTATCTCCAACGCAACGGCATAGCGTTCAATGATCTCTGGTTCAAATACGGCAACCTACCACCTACCATCGACCCATCCTACGCCAAGCAGAAACTCGCTGAAGCATCCAGTGTCTATTTCGTGAACTTGGTCGTCATGTAAGCCTCCTCCCCCCTCCCCCTTTTGCCCAGATTTCCCTCCCCGTTTCCAATATCTTTTTGGTCTCGTCATCGCCACCGAATCACCAACTAACAGAAAAACAGGCAATGGTTCAACCTAATGGCCGTCCGAACACGCCGCCTCTCCATCTTCCAACACCCACCAGCCTTCAACAAAGCAACCCAAAATCTCTATCTCTTCCCAGCCATCGCCTTTGCGCTCTGTATGGCTATCTTCTGGCTCTATATCCCGCAGCTGCAGAGTACGTTGGGGACGAGCCAGGTCCCAGCGGAACATTTCTTCTTACCAGCGACGTTTGGGTTGGGGATTCTATTTTTGGATGAGGGGAGGAAGTACTGTGTCCGAAGGTGGCCGGGGGGAGTGTTGGCGAGATGTTCTTGGTAGAGAGTTAGGGGGAAACGGTGAAGAGAGGGGGGTGGTTGTATATAGAGATGAGTGGAATGTGATTGGTCTTAAATGATTGACAGTCTGAATGCTGTGGAATCTGAGCTCAATGCAAGGAGTCTCTAAATTGCTGCAGCAACTTTGATGAACTGTTGCGAGCAACCTTACTATTGTCCTCTGCAGACTCTAGATGAAAAGCAAATTGCTCTGCATCGTTGTGTCACTGGATGTTCGAAACCCTCTTTTGAAGCTGTTAAAACAGCGACGAAGAAAACCGTTTCTTGAGATTAATTAAGCTTAAGATGAACCGGTAGCCGTCCCTTTCCCTTTCACTCCCAAACATTCCAGAAGCACGCTCCCGAAACACTTTCCACATATAATTAAACATCCTCATCCTCAAAATTTCCAGAACAAAGATATTCCTCACCCGCTTCTGCTTAGCAAGAACACGAAGGCAGATTGGAGTTCCGGGACAACGGCGAGCTGCATCGGCTATTCAGGCACCATCGCGGACTCAAGCCCAAAACAGAAGGTGCTGGGCCGCGATAAGGTTCATATCCGCCGCTTTACCTTGGCAATCAGCACACACTGCAGGTATGATGCAGTACCTTCTTCTTTGGAGCTTGTACTGCGGGGTTGGGATTTGGTAAGGGAGGATGGGGTATATATAAGCTCATCATCCCACCTGGGGAAGAGTGAGAGCTTGTTGTGCCTTGAGTGAAGTGAGGATTTGAGATGTGAGTGCTCTGGAATGAAGCGATTCAAATATCCCGCGTTTTCTGGGCAAGTGCTAGAGAGATGCCGAGTGTGATCAGCAAACAGAGAGCCGGGAAGAGAATATTTGGCTGACGGTATGTAGAGATATCAGTCAATTTCGTGGGATCTATTTCCAGCTCTGTCAACATGGTCAAGCTCAGTGCATTCTGCGCGCTCCTTGGGCTCGCCAGCACCACTTTCGCTGCGCTGCCCCTCAATGCGCTTGAAAGGAAGGTCCGAGTAAGTTCGGCCTCCAAACGGTCAAAAACTCTCGTCCCAGAGTCAATTGAGCTGACAAGGTATCCAGAGAAGCACAATCGGCCAACGTGACCTCCTCAAACGGGACACGGACCCCACTCTCCTCTACCCTGAGTACAACCTCTCTACACCTATCGACCACTTCCACAATGACTCCCTCTACGAACCCCACAGTGATGGCTTCTTCAACATGCGCTACTGGTTTGATGCCACGTATTACAAGCCCGGCGGACCCGTCATCGTTCTGCAATCCGGGGAGACAGACGCCACTGGTCGCCTTGTCTATCTACAAAAAGGTCTGCTGCACCAAATGATTAAGGCTACGCATGGTATTGGAGTTGTGCTTGAGCACAGATATTATGGGAACAGCTGGCCGACAGCGGATCTCTCGACAGAGAATTTGAGGTTCTTGACCACGGACCAGGCGTTGGCTGATGAAGTTTATTTTGCGAAGAACGTTGTGTTCAAAGGGCTGGAGCATATGAATCTTACTTCTCCGAACGTGGCGTATATTGGGTATGGTGGTAGCTATGCGGGAGCGTTCAATGCTTTCCTGAGGAAGTTGTATCCGGATGTTTTCTGGGGTAGGTCATCATGATCAAAGTATGGATCAGGGATTAATTGGAATAGGTACCATCTCCTCCAGCGGAGTCGTTGAAGCCATCTGGGATTACTGGGCGTACTACGAGCCCATTCGTGTCTACGCCAAGCAATCATGTGTTCTCAACACCCAGAAAATTACTAACATGATGGATAACATCCTCCTTGGCACAGACAATGCTACGAAGGCGGAGCTCAAAGCCGCATTTGGCCTCCCGAATGTCACGTACAATGATGATTTCGCATATGTCGTGGGTTACGGTATTGATGCTTGGCAAGGAAAGAACTGGGACCCCGCAGTCAATGATCCTTCTTTCGAATTGTTCTGCAGCAACATCACAACGGATTCCGTTATTTACCCTGACACGGAAGGCTTGACTAGTAGAGTCCAGGATTTGTTGAAGAAGGGAGGATATGGATCTGAGGTTGATTCGTTGACTACTCCGATGCTGAATTGGATCGGGTGGCTGGCTCAATACGCTGTTGATGGCTGTGAAGGCACTCAAGACTCGTGCTTCTCGACACACAACGCCACGTATTATGCTCAAGATGATATCTCGCAAGGTTGGAGATCATGGCCTTACCAAGTAAGTTTCCAATTCAATCTCAAAATATCCCATACTAAAAATAAAACAAGTACTGCACACAATGGGGCTTTCTCCAAACCGGATCTGGTGTGCCGAAAGACATTCTTCCCCTTACCTCACGCCTCAACACTTTGGAGTGGGAGTCCATAATCTGCGTCGACGCCTTCAACATTACTACACCTCCCGACATCGAAGCGATCAACAAATACGGGGGCTTCGCCATCTCCTACCCCCGTCTCGCATTCGTTGACGGGCAAATCGATCCCTGGCGCCCAGCGACTCCTCACGCTTCCCCTTTCAACTTGACCGCGCACAACAGGACGAGCACAGTCTCCGAGCCATTTATCTTGATTGCGGATGCTGTCCATCATTGGGATGAGAACGGACTGTTCCCGAATGAGACGGTCAATTATCCACCGGATCTCCTGCCACCGGTCCCAGTGCGCGAGACGCAGGCGGAGGAGATTGTGTTTTTGAAGCAGTGGATGCTGGAGTGGGATGCGCATTGTTTGACGAAAGAGAAGGGCCGGAGGAGGGAGGTGGAGCTGAGACCATGAGTGAGATTGAACTAAAAAGTTGATGTAGAGTGAGCACAGTGAGTAATGTTTGAATGTTATAGCAAGCTGTAGCCAAAGTTGCGGCAGCATATCCTGCTATATTGATAAATGGGCAAGGTTAATGAACGTATCATATAAGCATCTCCTCTGGTCTTAGACAGTTATAGAAATGGAAGCCTTGTGTCGAGTTGACCTCCGGGCTAATTGAGCGTTTGGTAAAACGTACCTTTCCATTCATTGCTTCTGTATTAAGGAAGTCGCTGCTTGTTAAGTTTTCTCTTCGAAGAGAAATAAATCCCTCCTTATCTCAAAATCATCATGCACGTTTCTCAGTCACGAAATCATTGGTCTAACAAAGTCGTCCGATCATGATTTATCTCCAAGCCCAAACTCCGCCATGACCCGAAAACTGGCTCCCTTCAGAAACGCCACACCTTCCGATTACGACTTAAAGCTCATCATTAAAGGCCTTTGATTCTTGCTCTCCATGCTCGGTGGGCGCCGATTTTCCTCTCAGCGAGTCGGCTCGTGACAGCTCACAGGAGCCCCTGGGAGCGTTTGGCAACTTCTGCTGCCCCTCTCGCAGCGACATACAGCGGATCCCACATATCCTCCAGCCCTTTCACGTCTAACATTCTAGTATCGCTCTGATTTTCAGGAACCAATTCTTGTAACACAGCCTGAACGATCTCTGCAAAGTTGGGGTTATCAGCATCTTCGGAGCAGTAGATGTGTTTATGGTCTCTGTGCTGCTCGTCCAACGCTTACTATTATATTTAGGACTTTGTTCCAGTACAGAGATTTTTTGTTTTGGCTTTGTGGAAGAGTGGAAAGGCCTAAGGAGGAGAAAACTGCCTCTTTCTCATGCATACTGCTGAGCGAGGATTGCATGTATATGTAGGCAGCGCTGAACGATGCATGGCTGAAGCTGAGTGCGAGGATGTGGGAGAACGGCATATCAGCTTCTTCCCATTCGCAGCTATCGCAATTATTGAAGTAAGAGCAAAGATCGTATCCCATCTCTGCGAATGCGGCACTTGTCTCTGAGACGAAATCACCGATATGTTTGTGTGTTGAAGGCTGGTTAGGCATGCGTATGATTACATCTTTGAGATCTTGTAGGAAAGACCTGGAAGGCTAGGAATAACAGGCAAGACGCGATTGATATCGCTTTGATTGAGTTTGTTGTCGATGGTTTGGCGGAGTTGGAGGATAAGATTGGCGATGATTGTTATGTTGGGTGTGGGGAGGGAGCGACGTCTTTTTGCTCAAGCTAAGGAGCAGCGGACTTTGTACCACATGTTATTGGGGGTGCTAAGCATTTATTAACTACGGCCATTGCATCATCTCGAAAAATCGTTCCCTACAACAAATCTTTAGATGCAGAGTTTGACAAGCGAGACATGAGCTCAATGTACTCTTGTGCTGCGTCGACCTTGGATATGGTCATTAGCTCTCCGCTTCACGTTTTTAAGGAGTAGCACAAACACTTCTGAGATCTATGATAGAGCTATTGTGGTAGCGGATAGCGGCTGCTGAATAAGATGCTGTCAAGTCGATGCCGATTCCTGGGGCTGGAATATCTGCACTGGAACGCAAGAGGGGCATACAAGTAATGCTTCAAAGCGAGGCGGTCGACCTGCAGCCTCAAAGGGTGCTCAGGAATAGCAGATTCAAGAGATGGTGATATCCAAGCCTGATCATTTTGCGAAACCTCAGTTGAATGTGGTAATGTAAGATCTTACAGCACAAGTACAGCAATTGGCTATTTCGTGTCTGATCTTTTGAGTTTTGAAAAAGCCTGCATGTAGGACTTGAAAGGGAGTTGTAGTGAAGGAAGTTGCTCTAGATGAAGGTAGGGGGCTGTGCAAGGCTGTTCTGTTAGAGACCAGCGTCGCTTCACTGTGCTGCAAAAGGGGTGTTGGAACCACCAACGCAGTGTCAAAAGCAGTCCTACATTTTTGACATAGAGTTGTGAGTGGACTGCATTCTATTGTGAAATTGCGAAATGGATTTTCCCAATCCTCAAAATTCACTAAAAAAAATACAGGAGCTTTCAGCATTCAACTCGTCATAAATATTTCACTTCTATCCACCCTACGACCTCCCTCCACCTTCCCCCAGCACTCCAAGCCCTCTACACCGTCAACTTAGGCACCATCTTCATTTCCACCATCCTTTCAATCGTACTCCTAATCCCCTCATCCGTCTCAACATGTCCCTGCCACCCCAGTTTCTTCGCCTTATCCATTGTCTGCGTCCTCCCCCACCCGCCCAGAATCTCCGCATCAAGCGTCCCCCAAACCTCCTGCACCTTCTCCCAGCTCCTCCAAGGATCTAAATCCTTCCTCAACCCCTCCCTCTCTTGAATTCTCTCCCACGCTTCCTTAACTTCCTCCCTCTTCGCCCATTCCATAAAACTCCACGTAATATACACTTTGCCTGCAGGGCCGAAGCCCCGGGGTGCCGGGGAACGAGGCATTGTTATGGCTTGGTATTTACTCTCATCTGCCTCTGGCTTCCCCGCTTCAACCCCAAACCAACGCGCTATTTCGGGCCAGAATCTGCCGTATGAGAAAGGGGAATCGTCCACGATGTTTAGGGCTTGATCCGCAGCGCCTTCAGTAAGGACCGCCCATTCGGAGAAATACCCAATGATAACCGCAGTCGTGAGGTCCTTATTGATATCCCAAGCGTTCAAATCAGACGGGAATTCTAGTTTCTTGCCTAGCTCACGCTGGATTGCTGCGTATAAAGCAAGAGCGTAGGAGATATTGATTTGGGCGTTTTCGTTGGCACCAATGATGAATCCAGGACGCGTGACTGTCCAGTGAGTGTTATGCCTAGTTGACCAGGCGGAGAGAAGATCTTCTTGGGGAAAATAGAAGTTTTCATGTGGGACACGCAGGGCGGGTGTGTCTTCTGTCATTGGCATGGCGGTGGGACCGAGGTGCACGGCGTAGTGCTTTCCGCCTGTTTGGAGGAGGAAGCGCTTGGGGATGATATCCGAGATTGTGAGTGCGGAGAGGAAATTTGAGAGGAGTGTAACTGGAATAAATTAGCAAATCCAAAACATTTAAGAATGGGGAAATGGTTGGTACCATTGACTTTATCCAAATCCTCAGTATTACTCCATATCCCACTCCCCTCCGGTGCCGCCGGCTGTAAGTAACTCGTAAAGAAAATATAATCTGCTTTCACACCTTCTTTCTTGAATAGAGCAGCCAACTCTTCGGGTGTAGTGCTCAAGAAATCTGCCGCGATGGGCTTTACGCGAGGATTGTCGCTCTTTGGTGGCTTCCTGCTCATGGAGTAGATGGTTGACCATCGCTCTGGAGCTGCGGCCAGGACACCGACCATCTCTGAACCTGAGATGCCATTGGAGCCTGTGACGATCGCGGTGTATTTCTTGCCGTCGTGGGCGGGGAAGGTGGGGAGGCCGTAGAGAATGCCTTCTGAGTAGGTTGTTTGTGTTACGCGGGGCATCGTTGCTGAGCTGTGAAGTGTTGACGTGGAAAATAGAAGATTGGGATTAATGAATTGAGGTGTGAGGTAAGATTTGGAGTGAGAGAAAATAGGATGGAGATGATGGTTGGGACTTGGGAGAATGATCTGGATATTTGACAAGGAAACGCTTGTCTTATACCTTTTCTCCTTCCTCAAAATGCCAAGAACTCGCACGCAATCCAGGATATAGAACCATAACAAAGCAACAACCTCTCTGGTTTCTACATAGATCCACATACATTCTGCACTTGCAGCTCTGATTTCATCTCTCGGACTCCTCCCATCGCGCAGAACATGCGCCGACGTAAGCAGGTTCCCGGTCTCTTTACATCCGAGCAAGAATTTCATAACGAGGAGATAGTTCGGCAGTTGAAATTATTGGCCAAATATGGTACGGGCGAGTTGGATACGTTTCGGCCGATACGGAGTCAGCAGAAGCTTGTCTAATGGGGCTGGAATTGCCATTTCGGGTTGTTGAAGTTTTACTGGAGGACTGAGACTGGGAGTCAGCAGAATGCAGGCTACACAATTTGTCAGCGGGGCTTCTCATTTGTTTTCGAATTACCGTTTTGAGTTGGAGTACTTTCATTGGATGGCTGAAACAAAGATCGTGAAGAGGTGTGGAATGAACTTTGAATTTGAAATTCAGATCGAGGCGTCCAATTTGTCAGGTTGATTGCCGGTTTGAGGTGCAAGGCTGGAGGAAGATTAGTAAACGTGTTTTTGAGGATCGGCAGTAGATGAAGAGACCGACTTACAAAGCTAGATGAGAGCAAACAGGATGTGCTGAACACTGGGGAATCGTCTTGAAACCTCGCGCATTTTTCGGTGATGGAAGATTCTTTTGATTGGAAATTTTAGTTTCTAGCTCTTCATGCACTCGCATGTCAAAGATGAGAAACCACAAAAAGGGGCTAAAATACAAAAGCCTACGCTACATAACCCCCATACTCGTCCCCATACTCACGCTCATGCAAGTACATCCAACGCTTTATTAAATACATCTCTTTTTACTGTCTTGGGTCCTCGTACTATAATTGTGCCTTGTCTTTCATGTCTTTGACCATCTAGAATGCGAACACTTGATCCTCTAGCTTGCTAACAGGTCTAGCCTTTGTGTATCCCAAACTCTCAGCGTTCTTCTTCATAGCGCTAATCATAGGTGGAGGTCCGCAGAGGAGGATCTTGATATCGTTTGCAGGCTTAGGAAGCCATTTCTATTTCAAATCAGCACACAATTCTTCACTCGCCAGAAGGGAACATACCGTCATCATCTCAGGAGTAACGAATCCAATACCACCATCCCACTTCTCAGGCGGGTTGTTCAGGACATAGTGAATTCTGAATCCCTTATCCTCCCTTGCCAACTGATCCAAATCCTCCTTCAACAGAATATCCTCCGGGTTGACATTTGCGAAGATCAAATCGATCTCGGTCGTATCGCCAGTGGGACGTCCTCTGATCACAGCGCGAATGATCTGTAGCATGGGCGTAATTCCAGTTCCGCCAGCAACCATACCGAAATGTCGGACCATGTTGGGTGTGTAGACCATAGCTCCCTTTGGACCCTTGACCTTGATTGTTTGTCCGACGGTGAGAGAGGCCATGTGCTTCGAGATGTTGCCGGTGGGGTAGGACTTGATGAGGAGGTCGAAGTGGCCGGGTTGATGGTCACCAGAGATGGGGGTGTAGGATCGGACGATTTCCTTCTTGGTGCCATCTGGTTGGGGGAGGGTGGCTGCGATGGAGATGTGTTGACCGATCGGGAGTCCGAGGATCGAGGAGGTGGATGGGAGAGAGAATCGGTAGCTGTTGCTGTTAGCATGCTGATTTGAGCTTTGCATGGTGTTGCTTACATTGCTACATTGTGGGAAATGATGGTCTTCTCCTTGAGCTCGAAGTCCTGGAACTCGGTAGGCTTGAGGACCTTTCGTTCCCCTGATACGTCTATTAGAGCAACCTCAAAACAGATTCGCAGAAGGATCTGCGAGAATGTGCTGTGTACTTACGCATGCTCCAGATCTTCCATCCTGATAGTACCGCCGCAAGAGCAACGGCATAAGGAAGCCAATCCCTCTTTGCAATTAAGCAACCAACAACCAGAAGACCAGCAGGAATATAGATGCCATCTCGATATTGCTTCGAAAGATATTTATTCGGCGTGGCAGAGGAGGAAGACATCGTGGGCGGTTTCGAGGAGAAATTGTTGAGCTTCGTCCGTGAGATTGTCAGGAATTTTAATATTCGCGAAGCCGATCTCGCTCAGTAAATTTGACGTTTTACGACCACTGATGGTTGTACAAACAACTCACACGACAAGAAGAAAAGGAATGGCGGGGCAATGGCTTCTTCTAACTCTTTTTCTTGCCGTGTTGAGGATCCGGGGGATTTTAGGTTTAGCAGGTCCGGATATTTTGGCGCGTCTCTGCCACACCAGGCCCGAATTTCCAAAGGGCGGAAAAGTTGCCGTTAATCGGTTATGCCTGGCGGAAAATGTCCCGATTCAGTAATTTCTTCCTCCTTGATGGCGGAGATTAGATTAGATCTTGATGTCAAAAGTTGTAGTAAAGTGTCAACAACTCAAAATGGGGAAGGTACGAGTTTGAATAACAAGCAACGAAATGGGTGACCAATCGACCACTGAGGAGCAAAAGGGGAAGGAACTTGAGAAGGAAACCCCTTTCCCTTTGACGGATGTGGACAGGTGGGTGTTGTCACAGAACGATGAGGATTGGCATTTTCATGACTGGGATGAATTGAGGGAGATTGTAGGTGAGCAGCAAGTTACCCTTCACCTTTCAAGTACACCTTCCAAGTACACCTTCTCGTCTGTTGTTTTTCCTTTCGAGTTGGATCCAGAGGCATCCTCAATTTGCGTCAAGCTGCACGTGATTTGGTTGAAATCAACCACCATTTAAATTCCTTCTAGGTCTTGGATTGAGCTGATTATATTGAAGCTGCAAATAAGCTCGAGACCCTCAAGCGCAAACCATCCGATCTCCGCCGTTACATGACATGGACCCACGAGACCAAAGCACAATATGGATCCATGACAAATTACCTCCTACAACACCGACTTCCTTGGGGACAACCACCTTTCACTTACAACTCTACGATTCCTTTCCATGACCCATCCGACTTCAAGATTCTTGTCAATGACTGGCCTTACGGTCTCACTCCAGACATCACGCATATTGTAGTTTGGTCCAAAACTCCGATCCCTACGCATCCAGAGACCGGTGACGTGACGGACGAGAGTAGGAGGATCATTAGAGAATTTGTGGATAGGACCTTTGTGAAAAGACTGGGTTGTGATAAGGATAGGGTGACGTGGTTTAAGAACTGGGTGCAACTGCAAAGTGTGAGAGCGCTGGAACATATCCATGTTTTGGTGAAGGACGCCACGAAAGAGGATCTGGAGTTTTGGACTGGCAAGTAGTTGTAGCAAGAAGTTCTAGAGCATAGATTTTACACACTTCGCCCAAGAACACGAGCAATGTATACAATTCCTGCCAAGTCACAACGCCTTTCCAACTTACGCCGCTCTCCTTTGCCTCCTATTCCCCGCCGCCACCTGCTCCTCCGTCGGCATCTGCTCCTGCTGCGCACCACCCATCATCCCTCTCGCCATCCCCAGCAATCCATACCCCTTCCATAACCCATAAACCGGAATTGCAGCCCAGATCAACCACGCCCAATTTCCCAACACCATAACCATCACCAGGCACAACCACGTAACCCAGATGATATCAAACATATACTCCGTCAGACCCGGCGCAGCGAGATCTTCGCCCGCGGATTTCAGGGCTTTGGTTGAAGGGTCGAATTTTGGTCGGCCGGAGGTTTCGAGGATGTATTGCGCGACGAAACTGGGGAGGGAGAGGATTGTGTAGGCGAGCAGGGAACGCCGACGGAAGAGAAGGTTGAAGAGGATGAAGAGGGCGTTTATGGAGAGGGTGCCGATGTGCAAGGTGTTGAGGGTGGAGATGTTGGCTTTTGCGCGGTCTTTCTTTGCTTTTTGCGCCATTGTGGAGGGACTGGAGAGGAATGTGAAGGATGGCTGGTTTCGGAATCGCTCAGAGGATGGGGATGATTGAGACGTAGATTTTCGGGCGGAGGAAATGTATCGCGTGTCTGCAACTTTGGTGAAATTGACGAGGCTGAAAAATGTTCAAGCTTTGGCCTCCCTCTCGCTGACCAAATTTCTGGGGGCGATTGTTGCTCCGCCAAAAATGATGGCTTGCAACCAATGAATCCTACCCGCCGCTTACAGACGAACCATAACATCGCGAAAGGCCAACCCCATTAACCCATTAAGGGCCAGGAACATTCTGTTGATTGAGGAACATCGCCAGCCTCTTTCAATAATATCCCGACCTTTCTTTGCCGACCACCGTTTATTCTGGTTTGGCCATTCTTATTTCGTGTACGGATTTGGTGTATTTCCCTCTTCTCGCCTCTCGCAATTCCCCTTCAACAACCTTTGTCCGATCTGACTCGGGATCACGTACGACAGCGCGACAATTGTTCCATATCTCCCTCCTTGACGCAAGTTCACCTTCTACATAATAGTAATGTCCGCAGAAGAGCAATAGCGACTGCTCGCAGATCGAACCACGAAACCACCAACAGATCGCGTTGGGAGAAGAAGCCGCTCAGGCAGTACTGGGGACAAAGAATCGGCCTCGAGTACGAAACACAACCGCCAACACCCACACAGTTCGTCGGCTACATGGCTGGACCTTTATAGCGGTCTCAATACTTGATCCAGTGTTTCGTGCTTCTTCGCAGTCCATCATGGCGCCCTCGAATACCTGCATTACCAGCCAGCTACGGCAGCTCATCTATTATCACATTGATAACAGTCTCCTCAAGAACGCCCTCTTCTTCGCTGAGCGACTCGCAGCTCTCGACCATCGAACGTCCGAGTCTTCATACCTCCTCGCACTTTGTCATCTTCGACTCGGCGACAACCACTCCGCGTACGAACATAGCAAGCCTGCAGGGTTTAGAGGAACACATCTTGGGTGTGCATATGTCTTCGCGCAAGCATGCTTGGCCCTCCAGAGATGGAAAGATGGCATAACAGCATTGGAGAAAAGCAGAGGGCTCTGGGGAGGAAAGAATAGTTTTGGCAAACATACACCATCGTCGCGGCATCCGTACCCCGACGCTGCTGCTATCAGCTGCTTATTAGGGAAGCTGTATTACGGATACGACGACAAAACCAAGGCCGTCAGCAACTTCGAAGTGGCTCTGAAGCTGAATCCATTTATGTGGGACGCGTTCACGAGTCTTTGCGATATGGGCACGAATATGCATGTGCAAAACATCTTCAAGATGGGTCCGGAGTTGGAAGCTATCCTCAGGGCGAATGCACCCGAACAATCGGATTTTCAACCACAAGCAAAAGACACGACTCTCTCGACGATGCACGACCATGCACAAAATCGACCTGCAGCGCGGCCTGCCTCTGTTGTGAACGAGCCTGCGGATCCATTCAACAACGTATCGACACGAGGGTTTGCAGGTGGAATTTTCTCGAGTCTTGGTCTATCTCAGAAGATCAATGAGAGCAGTCCGACCTTGAGCAGTATGCCAGCGGCGGGAGGTGGTGGTATTGGGCCCGAGGCGATGGAGACACCGACTGGTCCGAGTGCTTCGATCGATGTTACGGTTGTCCCGGGTCGAAGAGACGCCAATGTTGTGTCTGCATATCCCATCGAACCACCACAAGCACCGGTACGGAAATCTCGAACAATACAAGGTCTTGGAATGGAATTCAGTGGTGTAGAGGTTCCCAAGTTGAATCGTGCAGTCTCTACAAAACGAGCACAGAAAGTACCAGAACAAGTAGAAGAGTCGGCAGTTGCTCAGTCTCTGCGCAACAATAGCTTGGCGGCTGGAGTCGGGGAGCGGAAGAGGACCGTGTCAGGGCAGGTCGTGCAACCTAGGCAAACGTCGGAAGATCCAGGAGCGCCGCAAAGAAGAAGTGTGAGGTTGATAAACCAGTTCAGACCTACAAGCAGCAAAACATCGAGCACGTCTATTCCACCGAATAATGCAGCCCCAACAGTTGGTGCGAATCCCGGACGAGAACTGAAGAAGGCAAGACCCCCGATATCGAGAATAATGAGGCCAAGCACGAGTACTTCGACTGTTGGTAGGCAAGTCAGTGGTAACAGAAAGCCAGTCGAAGATTCCATGGATCTAGATCACAAGGAGCCGATTAAGCCTTGGACCAATTCCACAGCCTCTTCATTCCAGAGGTCGTTCGAAAGTGAGAGCACCAAGCAAGAAGAAGCTTTGCGATTCCTACTTGATTTGTTCAAGAAATTTGGCAGTGGATACTTTGCACTCTCACAATTTAGATGTCTGGAAGCATTGCAAGTCTACAGTACTCTACCTCGAGCACAGCAAGATACTCCTTGGGTGATGGCTCAGATGGGACGAGCTCATTATGAGCAAGCAGCTTACGCCGATGCTGAGATTTACTACAAGCGAATTCGTCAGGTCGCTCCAACGAGATTCGAGGATATGGAGATCTATTCAACAATCCTTTGGCATCTGAAACGAGAGAGCGACCTTGCTTTCCTTGCTCACGAGCTGGTTGACTCTTCCTGGCTATCCCCACAAGCATGGTGTGCACTTGGTAACTCATGGTCGCTTGCCCGGGATCACGAGCAGGCTCTCCGTGCCTTCAAGCGTGCGACGCAGCTTGATCCTAAATTCGCCTACGCATTCACGCTCCAAGGCCACGAGCATGTTGCGAATGAGGAGTACGACAAGGCCCTCCAAGCATATCGACAAGGTATGGCCGCTGATAAACGACACTACAATGCGTGGTACGGAGTTGGTCGAGTATGGGAGAAGCTTGGAAACTACGAGAAAGCTTTCCACCATTTCACGTCTGCATCGAGAATCAACCCGACAAACGCAGTATTGATCTGTTGTATTGGAACCGTGCTTGAGAAGCAAAAGCAACCACGAAATGCTCTGTCATACTTCACCCAAGCGACAGAATTAGCACCTAGGTCCGCATTGACCAGATTCAAGAAAGCTCGAGCTCTCATGTCGCTAGGAGATACAGATTCTGCGTTGAAGGAGTTGATGATTTTGAAGGACTTGGCACCTGATGAGGCCATGGTACATTTCTTGCTTGGCAGGCTGTACAAGAGTACGAAGGAAAAGGGATTGGCTGTTCGACATTTCACGATTGCTTTGAACTTAGATCCAAAGGTACACACATCCAACTCAATTCGTTTCACAGTCAGGCTAACAAATAACTTCAGGCCAGTCAACAAATCAAAGAAGCGATCGAAAGCTTAGAGGACGAAGACGAGGATGATGAGAGTATGATGGCTTGAGCGAGTCTCATTGTCTGAAACTACTCATCTCGATCGAAGCAGCGCAATCCACATTATATATATTATTATCCGACTCCCCGCCACAGAGTCCAACGGCCACTTCTCCTTCGCGCATATTACCAGAACGTCATTTTGGACGTCATTCCACGATTGATGATACGATAGGAAGTAGTGAATTGAAGCATCTGCATAGGGAGGCGTTTGGGAAAGTGGTCCACACCTGGTTATCACTCATAGCGAATGGTGTTTGTACATAGGGATTGGTTCATGGGTCATACTTGCACGGCTGTGCTGTGCTTTGGGCATAGCCGATATCGAGGTCTTCAAGCATCATGATTCGAGCAACGAATTAGATGAAGGGTGACGGTAATAAATGAAAGAAGACCTTTGGACCTTTGATTTTGTCCCGTTTCCTCGATGACCTCGAGATACTCCTATACCAACGACCATCTGTGACCATTCTTATCATCATTTACCGAGTTTGTAGTTCGAACACGCATTAAACAACGTTTATTTCTAGATATTACAGCCATTACAAATGATGCTTTGCAGTACATGAAACTTGAAGTCAAGTGGTCTCCACTCCCAGCCATCTACCCATTCTACTCTGAGCAACTTAAACTCCATTGACCTCACCCTCCTTAACAGCCTGCTCAGTAGCAGCCTCAATACGCCCCCCCAAAACCTTATCAACCCTCGAGAACATCCCATATGTTCTCTGTCTGACGACCACATCCGCGTCCTTCAAATGCACACTCACATTATAAACCAGATGGTCTTGCTGTCCCTCGGTCCTTCCCAAAACCTCCCAAAGTCCCTTCGCTTGCACATAATCCTCATCCCTAACCTCAAACTTAAAATTAATCGCTTGACCAGCCCAATGCTCATGCGTAGGTTCATATTTTCTGGGTTTGGGCAAGGGTTGGAAGGTTGAAGGATAGTTTGGCATCGAACCCGAGTTGCCCGCAACAGCCATATATCCGTCTCGTTGATAGGGATTATTAGCGTGTAAAGGCGTGTTGACGGGGATTTGTTGGTAATTTGTCCCCAAGCGATGACGTTGGGAGTCAGCGTAAGAGAAGAGGCGCGCTTGTAGCACGGGATCGGCGCTGGCTTCGACGCCGGGGACGAGGTGCGCGGGGGAGAAGGCGGATTGTTCTATTTCGGCGAAGTAGTTTGCCGGCTATTCATTCTCGTCATCAGCACATTCTATGTTCATTTGATACAAGAAGTCTTGGGCAAGGAAAGGGAAAGAGAAGATCAGCTCACGTTTCTGTTGAGCGTGATTTTTCCAACAGGACGAAGCGGCACCTCGCCCTGTGGCCACACTTTCGTCAAATCAAACACATTCCATCTAAACTTCTCTGCCTGTTCAGGAGACAAAACCTGGATATACACCGTCCAAGATGGATATTCGCCCCTTTTAATCGCATTGAATAGATCTCTTGTGGCATGATCGGGGTCCGTCATTGAGAGCTTGGCTGCTTCGTCGTTTGTTAGGTTGACAGAGCCTTGGTCAGTTTTGACGTGGATCTGGACGTAGTTGAATCTTCCATCTTCGGTGGTGAACTTAAATGTGTGGCCTGAATACCCGTTCATATATCTATAAGATCTCGGAGTTCCGCGATCGCTGAATAGATGCATCAGCTGATGTATCGACTCCTGGTGTGTACTCAAATAATCCCAAAACATAGTAGCATCCTTCAAATTCGTCTGCGGCACCCGCTTCTGCGTATGGATGAACAAAGGGAACAGAGCTGGATCCCTGATGAAGAATACTGGCGTGTTGTTGAATACCCAATCCCAGTTCCCTTCTTCGGTGTAGAATTTTACCGAAAAGCCCCGCGGATCCCGCGCGCTGTCTGCGGAACCTTTCTCGCCGCCTACGGTGGAGAAGCGTGTGACGAGGGGGGTTTTCTTGCCGATATGGGAGAACATGTCTGCTGAACACTGTCGGGTGGTTAGTAGGTTGTAGGAGAGAGGGGAAAAGGAGGGACACACGATGTCGGTTATGTCGTGAGTTACTTCAAACTCGCCATAAGCACCGGCTCCCTTCGCATGGACGACACGCTCGGGGATACGCTCGCGGTCGAAGTGTGCTAGGAGATCGATGAGGTGAAAGTCTTGTAGCAGAAGAGGTCCGTTGGCCCCCACGCGATCTGATGCCTCTGGGTTGAAGACCGGGCAGCCATTAGATGTTGTATATACAGCAGCCATCGTTGCTTTGGTAAGTTGAAAGGTTTTGAGCAGTTGAGAAATTGGGGTATGAAATGAGAAGAAAGTGTGTTCAGTTGGATTCACTTGAGATTTTATTAACAGAAAACAATCCGTCTCGACAGAGGGAGCAATGAGGTATCTATAACTATCACTTGAGCCGGTCCCCGGGGGATAGCCAATGGAGGAGTCAGGAAGACATCGCAACAAACATGAATGTCATCATGCAATGTTCATCAATCAGCAGACAGCATAATTTCTCATCGGGATTTGAACTACAAATCATACAAACGCCGCCAACATCGTCTTAGATGCCTATTCAAACTCAATATCTCCTCGGAGCACCAAATCAACATTATCACGGATGAGCAATATCAGGAAATTTTCAGCCGTCTGGAGACGCGAAGAGGCGGTCCTTTTCCCTGTCAGTCAGTCTACCCAAATCCGGGAATTCGCTTCGGCGTGCGTTCATTATGTTATGTCCTGGCTGCATTTGTCAAAATCGGCATCGAGACCTGGCAGAGCAGGGGTTGAGGAATCGAGTCGTTTTGAGTATCTGTCAGCGATTCCGAGACCGGGATGCTACTTCGGGTACAGGAGAGCAAGGTTATGTGAGCCGCATTTCGATGCCGATCTTTGAATGTGGATTCCGAGGAACTGTTTAAAGAAAGGAGGTGAACGAAATCATAATATGCGTTTGGTCTAGATGCTGGATTTTCTTGGCAGTGCAACCTTTGGGAAATTGGTTTTCTCTTGCAGATGAGCAAAATGGGGTTTCTTCGGTGAGGAGTGCCCCGATGACTCGAAGACTGGAATTGTCTTATATCAGTATACGATGCAATGCAAGAACAGAGTTGATTTAAAATCAAAGAAGATAAAAACAATTTTACCAGTGCAGAAGAATTCCTCAAAAGTGTTTCTCAGCACAATTTCCGAACTTTTTGACGATGGCGGAAGAGACTCAAGAACCGCCTGCAGTCGACAATTCAGTCGTTGAAAGCAAGGACTCAGTAGATGGACCTGTTGATGGTGGATACGGCTGGGTGGATGTGGTGTATATGCTGCTTCTCACGGCACGTACTTGGGGTGCGGTATCTTCCAAGTCCGTCCTTCTAGATTGGATATCGTTGCTAACTGGGGAATAGGCCTTTGGAGTCTATCTTGCGTATTATATCGACTCAAATCGTTTCCTTGAAGCCAAAGATTTGGATTATGCCTTCGTTGATGATTATCGATCTCCCAAATCACCTTCATTGCCCGATCGTTACCAAGTTCAGTCGAAAATTAGCTTGAAGCCCACTCTTACTAGAGCCGTTCTTGAAGTAGGTGCTCTTATCACAGCGAGCTTCGCTACTAGAGTTTGGCATCTGTACCTTGTACAAGGAGCGCTGTTTGGATGGGGTTGTGGCTTTCAGTATATTGGTGCCTCCGGAGTCATCCCGCAATGATTCACAAAGCGGAGAGCTTTCGCAAACAGCCTCGCATCCGCAGGTAGCGGAGTAGGAGGATTGATATGGTGTCCTGCAACTGGTACCATATCGAAACACTCGGTTTCGCTATTATAGCTTTCTCGGTCAACGTTATCTGCGCACTTCTGATGAAGGATCGAAACAAGCACTAAACCAAACCAACGAGCCTTTGATGTCACGCTCTTCAAAAATCGCGAGTTTGTACTACTACTGGTTTGGGGATTTTTCAATACGCTTGACTATACAATTCTGTTGTTCTCTCTCCCCAACTTCGCTACCACTATTGGAATTTCGCAGTACCAGGCTGCGATTGTTGGTGCAATGGTGAATCTTGGTATGGCTGTTGGGAGACCAATTGTTGGATTTTATAGTGGTAGTGTTGGAGGTATCAATATGCAGCTGGAGCAACGTTCTTTGGCTCGTTGGTATGCTTCCTGGTTTGGATGTTTGCAGACGCTTATGGTATTCTCATTTTGGCGGCTATTTTGGGAGGAAGCGTGTGCGGAACATTCCAGGCGACTATTCCGCTGTTGACGAGCAATATTGTTGGCTTAAAGGAGCTTCCTTCTGAGCTCTCGATTATCTGGACTTCAATAGTTTGTTTCATGTTTATGTGAGTTCCTCTCAAAGGCCTTGGATGTGAAATTTGCTGACTAGAAATCTACAGTCGCCGAGCTCATCGCGCTCAGTCTCCAAGGCCATTCCAACACTTCAAACAAAAGTGTCCAAATATTTGCTGGATTCATGTTCCTTGGCGGTGCAATCAGTCTGCTTTTCCTCTGCGGTTTGAAATTAGATCGTTTGAGATCTGTTGATAGCGGATCTAATTCAGAGCTTGTTTCGCCAGAGAAGAGAGGGAGTCTCGGTACGGGATAATATTATCAGAAGTTGGTTGACGACAATGTTTAGTCGGGGGAAGTTCTAGATTGTATATCTATTTCCAGTCACTGCTCTAATATGCTTATATAACTGCATCATATTTGGGGATAAATGGCGTAGGACAGGGGCAACCAACACGTGATTCAGCCACAGCTTACTCTGCATCAGGGATCTCTTCCGAATTTCGGCTGTCAAACTTCGGTTCAACCAAATAATTTCATCCAGGATGAACATTTCCAGTCTCATGCATCATCAGTGGATGCTATGCCGGCGCGACCGTACGGTGGTGCGTGTGGGAGGTGCAAGGCTCGTCATCTGAAGGTAAGAGCTGCAGGACGGCGTGCTTGAATTGAGGCTCACCGCCTGCCAGTGCGATGAGGGTCGCCCGGGATGTTTGCGTTGCTCTGCTTCCAATCTACCTTGTCCTGGATACTCGCGCGAAACTAGGTTTCTAGATGAAGGGGTCGGGTTGCGACGAAAGTTCAACTACGATGAGTCTTCTGTTTCGAACGGCGGCAGCAAGACAGCAAATCACGAAAAGTCGCCAAGTCACGATAACCATGAAGAGCCCAATCCGCTTTCGTCCCTGGACTCCCAATCCCCGCGAGGGACTAAGCAAGTCATTACCATTGGAAGCCAAGATGGCGGAGCGACTGTCCTGGATCCAGGGCTGGTGACGGAGACTACCAACACCAACACTCAGGGCAATGACAATAATTCGAGGCCTGATATCAACTCCAGCCCCTTTATCCCAATAGACTCTGGGAATTATACTGGTATTCTGGAGCCAAGTCCTTTGAATCCTCTTCCAGTACACAGTATTGAGAACGCAGACTCTGAACCAAACGAGACAATATCTCCTCAACAGCCATTCACATATCGCACTGAGAATTCCCTGTCAGACAACGTGAACTCTGTTTTCCAACGCTCAACATATAGTTCGTCAACCCCGAACTCGCCCTCAGAACGATTCATCCACCAGAATGTGGAGGAGAGTGTTTTTGAAATAATGTTCCTCATGAGACATTTCGCCGAGGTTGTGGGGCCATGGTTAGTCCCTCCAAAATCGATATTTGTATCGGGACTAATTGCTTTAGGATGGATTTATACGACCTTGGAAATTACTTTGCTTCATACGTACCCGTCAAAGCTTTGAAAAGTCCCCTCCTTCGCTATTCTGCAATCGCGATTTCAGCAAAGCAACTTGGAAGAGTGAAAGGGACGAAAGTTATCATTGGCAGCGCCTGTCAGAAGCAGGCTTCTACAGAAGTCTATCCCAGTTGCGAGCGAACGAACTGGTTTTATAAAGCAGCAAAGTACTATGACAAAGCCATCGCTTATTTGCGAGAAGGTTTGATGAACGTTGGAAGTCCTGATATCAATCGCTCGGCGGTCGAAAGCCCCACTGCGAGTACGAATAAACGGCGTCGACTTCTCGAAAACCAAAGTCAGTCTGTTCAGGCGGACGACTTACTTGCTGCGACCTCGATTTTATCTGTCTACGACGATTCCAACATTGAGTGGTCGAGGTCAGTATCAAAGGAGTTGGCCTAATCGAACAATAATTTAACTATTTATAGACATTTAAGTGGAGTTAAGTCACTTCTTGACGAGGCAAATGTGAACGTGATGCCTCAATGCATTAAACCATCAAGGGCTCAAGTAGCCACATTCTGGAATTTTGCACGCTGCGACTACCTCGCAGCTTATATAAACCATACAAGAACACGACTGGATACAGAAGACATCCCCCTGTGGCGATCTGCGGGCCTCAAGATTGATGATGACGGCTTCGTCATCCCCGGGAAGACAGGATATAGCACTTATCTTAGCGGCGAGAGCGAATTCAGAGAGGATATGATTGCGAATGCTTTGATTTTCATTCTCTCAAAGATCATGAACCTTCTTGCTGCAGACTCGGACGTGCTTCCAACCCAAACAAACCGTTGGAAAAGTCTCGACCACGAACTCCAAATTTGGTTCGAGAGCCTTCCGGAAAGCTTCAACTTCTGTGGCCGAATTGAGGTAGACCCAAAGTCTGCTGATCCTTACCGGGCAAACTTCGCCGAGGCCTTCTATAGTATTCCCTTATGCTCGGTCACCATGCAACACTACCACTTCGCACAGATAATTCTTCTACTGCACCAACCTCGCGAAGATTCCAATTCGGTCCGGGACCGTTTGCGTCGCTATCGTGAGATTCCAGAAAAGATAGCCGAGCATAGTCGAGAAATATGTGCCATCGCATTGGGCAGACCACCAGGCTATGTGCGAATTCATATGCTTCAGCCGTTGTTTGTTGCTGGGCAGTGCTTAGAGGGTTCGGAGGAGCGAAAAGTAATAGTTGACCTTCTGAGAGGTATTGAGAAAGACTTGGGATGGGCAACCGAGTATCGAGTCAAAGAATTGTTGGAGGAGTGGGGTTGGGGAGCGGAGGATGCTCCAATGTGAAGACTGAAGGGTGAATTGGGTACCTTGGTGCTTTGTGCATCGTCACCACCTCATAGTACATATGCCGGTGCTTTCAGGTCATCCTCGAATTCAATCTCCAAGGGTCCATTCAGATACTTTCCTACTGGAGCATGCACAATTTGCACAGGGATTCGCAGATGCACAGGCTTGTTCGAGGCTCCTAGGTCGGTTCCGAACACAATCTGCACATCGAACGCATACCTCCTCGACACCAAAGTTGAAAAGAAAGAAGGAAGTCGAGGAACATCGTCCGGAAGCAGAGTCATCAGCGAGGTCGTTGTCTTCCACTCGATTGTTTGGGATGCACCAGCTGAGGGCCACCCATCAGTATTGGATCCAGGTATGATCAATTCTCGAGACTCACAAGCCGCATCATTGTCTCTTTTCCATCCCTCCAGCTTCACCTTCCTCTTCTGCGTTTTGAATCTTGTCCTTTTCAAAGTTGCGCCTGGGCACCTCCGCGTCTCTGCAATAGACAGTACCTGCTCTTTCTCCTCTTCGAGGAAATACGTAATCGCCTCCAGGGTTACCATAACTTCACACTCCGTGATTGGTGGCTCAAGGAAACTCTCCTCCCCGTCGCACATTTTCCGAGCCTTGAAGTTGAGCAGCACCTCTGTGTTCACCTCGGTGCAGTTTCCCTTCAAGAATGGAAATACGAGGGATCGGGGCTCCTTGGAAGAAACCGTGATTAATGTACTCTTTTTTGGTTTCCAGAATGAGCCTAGGGACGAAGCAGCGAAAAGCCGATAGTCGTACTTTAGATCTTCGGGATCAAGAGGCGGTGGTATCTCTGTGGTAGGCATCATTATGATCTCCCGACGAGCCTCGCACACTACTTTTCCTCTTCGGGAAATTCTAGTTTCGATATGGTACGTTACATCGCAATGACCGGCGATGGCAGCTCGGCAATGTTTCGGCAGCTCGGTGGAGTGTGTTGTTTTGACCACTCGAATGGAAGGTGGCAGTTGATTTATCAGCTGCTTTTGGTATGTTGGCACCGTGATGGACTTGGGTATGTCGAAGAAGAATTCAGTTCCCTGGATGACATCATTGCCGCCTTCGAGAGAGGCTGTCTTAAAGTCATCTGCCACTTTCACACAGGACATGAGAATGAGCTTTGGGTAACGTAGTTAGTATTTCCAACGTTGAAGTGACCATTGCTGACGAGAACTCACAGGCTTTTCGATCTCCCAGCAGAACCCATCGGCTTGCCTGACAACATTTTTCACTTTGCCTTGAATTATATAACGTTAGCGAGAAGCGTGTAATGGGGGACTGAGTAGAAGTACCTTTCAGAGTTAGCTGGACGGCATCAAATACAGGGCTCTGTGTCCCACATTGAGAGATAACAGCCACTCCCCTGAGCCTCTGCCCGGTGAAGACAGTCGGTGCTGGCAGAAAAGTTGACGAGAACAAGGTTTCTGGTGTTTTAATCTCGTCCCCGAAAAGTATCTTTGTATGGATTTTATTTTCCTCTGGAGACATAGTTCATGCTGAATAAAATTTAATAACCGGGGAATTTCCATTCATTAAAGAGAGTACGATAGGGGAACCAAATCAATTGCTTAGCGCAGTCTTATATACAGTGATCACTCATCAAACACCGAATATCACCTTGCATTCGGGAAGACTCGCCTCGTCTGCATTTTCCGACCACTCCCCTTCCTTTCCCAGACATCCCAGAAACACACCTTCCTTGTTTCGATCTCCCCATTCTGCGCCGACTCTTGGGCCTTTATTCCAGTTCTCAGCTCTGATTCCAACACTCCTTCAACTCTTCTATCACAGTCCCCAGAATTCACAACCTCCTATCCGGATACAAGAAATTCCACTCGCCTGCTGGTACGAGCCTCATTCACCGACGTCAGCTTACTGCATGCCACATGTCATAGACAAGCTTCTGGAAAACCCAGTTCTACAGACCCCCAGCATCGCAAGATACTGCTACACAAACTGCTGTCAAATCGAACGCGATTTGAGCTCAGCTAAGCTTATTCTGTGGCCTGTGGACCACACTTTACGAGTGTTTGTCAGCGAATGAAAGTGAGAGTGGTGGGTTACAACTTCCCAATTCGTCCATTATGTTGCAATTGTCTTCTTAGGACTGCGGTTGAGATATACTAGCTCGACGGTTTATTAGTCCCTCTCCTGTTCTCTAGAACACAATTGCTCTGCGAAGGGGAGAAAGAACAGCGGCAGCGCAGGTGATCCCTTCGGTCGGTTTCACGTGACCGAAAATCGTGGGGTCCTTCCTGGTTGGGAGATTCGCTTCGAGGAAGTGCGTGAATGACATCGCAACCAGAGACTGAGAAACACGTGGACAGACATAACTTATGCTCTCACCGCCGGAGGGTAAGGCTCGTATCTATCTATACCAGGTACTGGAAGCCGCGTTCAGCACCAGAAACAGCATCTACGAGGATCGTTTGTTGCGGGACTACTTAACAAACTCAGCAGCTACTAGCAGCCCTGAGGACTTTCTCGGTTAGAAAAACACTGCAGTACTCTTGCTGTCAGGAAAGGTTCGGAATCAAGCGATTCATACTCTGACCATCCAGAGCCCTTGATCCCGCTGCTTAATTTCACCTAAATAAGCATGGGCTCGAATCCTTCCCCGCTGCTCCGTATTGAATGCTTCTGTGCCTCAAACTTACTGGTAACAACAACACAATCAACCACACTACTACAGTAGCACTGCTCATCTCGAAAGTCATTGAGCCTCACCCTAAATCACCAGTCCTTTATCACGAGCTGAAAAGTCTCAATTATATATCAACATGGAGATCGAGAGAAGAAAATTCTACCGTGCGCAGAGCCAAATCATTCCCTACCAGCTTCGTATCATCGCAATAGGAAGGTCCTTCTCGTCATTCAATTTGTTCTCGCAAGCTTGCTGCTTCATATAATTTGCTTTGCTTGGACGTACAATCCGCTGCCCGAGTACCTCAAACATGATTCTCAATCAAAGAAACTTGACCGCCTTACTCTGGCTGTGCTGCCCATGGCAATTGCTGTCGCTGTAGTTGCGGCCACATCTGCTGGCTTAGAACTCGCTTCTCGCTCGTTGGAGTCCTCTTCCACTGACCTCGTCGTCCCAGGAAAGTCAAGTTTCAACGTAATCAAGTCAACAAAGTTAATTAATATGGAACAGCAGCACGCCCAAAGGTATACCCAGACTCCAAATATAACAGAAAAACCAGAAATCATTCCTAGATCGCCCGATCACCTCTCATATCACCCATATCTACCTCTGCCACACTTCCTCCATGAAGTCCGTCAGATCCTTCAATAAAACCTCACTCTCCACAGCAACAAAATGCCCTCCCTTAGTATGAGCTCTGAACCAAACTAACTTCCCAGTCTTCTCAATCTACACCCGCGGGACTGGTGCGATTTTTCTTTCGGGAACCAAGAGAACCCAAATTTTCTTCTCCTTCCCAATGTTCCACTAAGGATTCTCATGCGCACCAACCCCACCCGGCACGAAGAGTTGTCTGCAAGGATAGATGGCGTGAGGGAAGGTCTCCGTAAACCAGTAGAGGGAGACGGATACTAAAATGGTGGAGATGGGAGGGGTGTCGTCTGTCCATTCCTGGAACTTCTCGCCGACCAAGCAAGCACGGCAAGTGGGTTTGAGGCGAGCGCGAAGATGGTGGATGGTCGAGTGGCGTGGAGAAGTGCATAAGCACCGCCGGTCAAGATTAAGGCATTCGCGCGCTCAAGCCCGGTACGCTCGGCGAGTGTGATCAGGGTGCCATCAACACCAACTGGCTCTGGCATTATTCCAAAATTCAAATGCACAGCCCTCGCCGCCTCATGCTCGGCAGCCAATAACCTAGCGACTTCGGAACAAATATCTCCTCCTTGTACTACATATCCGCCTTCAAAACCAAGATCTAGCATTAGTTGATTCATAAAGCGGGCTATATCTTCGACGCGGAAATCCTTGTCTAAAGGAGGGGTTTAGCTGATATGCGTAGCCCTAGAGGGAAGGCACGATGAAGTGGTAGGGAAGAGTTTGAGTGTGTAACGGGATTTTATGATGTTGAGAACGGCAGAACTGGAGAAAGGAGCCGGGCCAGCCATGCAGGAGGAGGATGGGGATTGCGTCTTTGCGCTCTGAAGACATTGCGACGAAGTGGATATCCAGGTCATCGTCGCCGTTGGAAACGGGGCCGAACCGGCCGTCTTCTTGGAGACTTTCATATATTTGGGCGGTGACTTTGGAGAGTTGCAAGAGTGTCTTCATTTCTGAGAGCTGACTGGAAATTCGAGGTGAAAGGGTATTGCATTGTTGGTCACATTTGCCGGAACCTGGACGTAAGGCTGAGACATTTTGAAAAGTACGGATAAGAGAAGGCTGTTGGATTTAAAAGTGCTTGGAAGAAGTGGGATGCTGGACTTTGAATTGTCGAGGAGTGCTTTCGATGCGTGAATGAATTGAAGAGAAACGAATTCGAGAAGAGGAATGTAGAGACGGGATATATAGTCAATCATCTGAAATGACAGTAGTAGGAATTGCTCTGAGAAATGATTCAAGGCTTCACAGCCTTGTCTGCATACCATGCGTCCAAATAAACATCCGGTTTGTGTTCTGCGGAGTTGATTACTCTAATAGGAAGTTGTCCTCGATCCCGCAGCCGGACTTAGAATTTTCCGAATGTTCAAGGCTACTCAATCAGGAACGTTGCTAACTGGGAGCTTTTGCTAGTGCTGCAAATGCACGCAATCATTGTGTTACCGATAACAATACCGGCATTTCCGGACTGGCCATTCTGACAGTGGCACGTTTGAGGACCACTGACACGGCCTTGCGAATCCAGTAAGAGCTATTGGTTGATTGCTTGTTGATGGATGACCATGACGTAGCTTGACTGTGCTACTACATATCTGGACAAAATCCCCCGGGCCCAAAATCTTGGGGTTACACGTGACTAAAGGTCATCCATGTTATTTGTTCTGAGCTACGGAAAGGGGGTAATGATACTCTAGCATTGCTATCGATCTCTCTGGAACCAAGACTCTTCCACTCAATATATTTTTGAAGCTATTGAACTGAGTTTTCCGTGCTCCTCTCGCCCAAGCTTCCAAGCTCAAGTAGACCGAGTTGTTTCATAGCCTCCCCAGGTACTGCCCTGGTCAAGCCCATCACGATCAAAATCACGATCGTCAATCACAGTGACATATCAAGGGCCTCCAGTGGCTGCGTTAAATTTGGTCAACACCGTGTGTTCCACTTCATATCTTCAAAGCAAACACAGACAATTCTCGCAGGCGAAAAAAACTCCACGTGATTTGTTACCATCCTACCGGTACAGTTTTACAGACAAGAATCAAAGATGTGGTATCCATATGTGGGAACTACCCCCTTCAATACCATCGTCCACTTTACCGGATGACCAGGCCACGTTTTGAGGCTTTCGGGCAGTGAGGTTTCCGATGCCGTGTCCGGTGATACCGTGATACAACCTACCCGCGTGAATACTTCCAACTCAGAATCCGCGATTCAGTTTTACAAATGAATGCTTCAGATTTCTTTACTACACAGCCTCCTTCAAGCACTTGGTGTCCCGCGTTAAAGCAAGACAAGCATTGCAAGATCTTTTCGCAGGTGCAGATGATTGCACAAAGTGGATCGACGACCCATAGGTTCCAAATGCCCTACACAGCCGCGAGTTACACAACCTGAAAGCTATTCCAGGTGACATAGTACCGGATCCTGACGCAGAAATCTGCGAGGGAGCAAACGCTTGAATGCAGGTTTCCAATTCGGCGCTGTAGTGCTCGAGGCTTGAAGGACTAATATGGTGAACTGACAGAAAGCACGATCGGGATCGAGATAATAACCAGGGAAACCTCTACACCACAACGACAGATGTGAAAATAGAGCTACGGTGTTGGCCCAGGCCCGTGGTAGAATCGGGCAGGTGTCAAGACCACCGCTTCGTAAGATTATCGTACGACTTCACTCGGCAGCCGTTCCGACACACGGAAAGAAGAGGCATCCCGAGGTGACGGCACTCGCGAAGGATGAGGCCGATGGGCGCGGTGTGCCTAACATGCATGTAACGCTATGCAACTGCATGGTTCAAACCATGTGGCAAGGCCCTTGAAATTGAAGTGGCTTCCAGTTGACGGCTGAGTCTTTTCCTCTGTTTGGTGTGGGAGTACAGGATGCCGACAGCCCGGTCTGAGGATCCGCTCTTTAATTGGTTGCTGTGCGTCTGGAGGGTCTTCCGCTGTAATTAGCCGGTAAGGCGGCATTGCGGTGTGGAATTACAATGTTGTGATCTGATAAAAAGTAAAAAAAAGTAAAAATATCCTGCCACGACTTCACCCACTCCTGAAGCGTACTGCTCAAGTGTTTACGTGGGATTTATTCCTTCTAGCAAATTGAGGTCGGAATAAGGTAGGTTGTTGTGCTCGGATCCTGGCTTCTCTCTGGTTCTCTGTTCTCAAGATGGTCGGTGACCCTAACCGGGGGCGGCTGGTATTTTGCAAATTGTCGGTCCGAAAATTTCGCTATCGCATTCTTGTGAATATTGCAAATTTTTGATAACTGAGGGGTTGTGATTCAAAATAATACCACCATGACCGGTGCTCTGTTGTTACAAGCCGAGTTGACGTAAATTAATTGGAGGATGAGTAGTTAAGGCTCTACGATTTGACAAGAGACCAACTGTGTTCAGCCACTTGGATGTTTTCCTGCCGTGTGATGCAGATGGGCGCGGCAGTGGCTTACGCCATCCATGTGTTCTACTGTATTGGGAAATCCAACATCCCTAGCTATTTGAAACTTTCTGATACTCGTTTGAGATGGAGCGCGATCTCGATCTGGTGCACAGGCTCCTTCAAATAGCCACGAGGTGCGGGCAATGGCCTGATTTCTTACGCAAGATCTCCACATTTGCAACCTGTCCCTGCTTATTGTGATTAAACTGGAGAAATTTCGGCTGACAGTGTCGTGATATGGCGAATCATTTCTCCTTGAGGACTGGCGAGAAGTCGCACAGACTCGCCCCTTGGACTTTGGACTCCAGGTCTTCGGCCTCCCAATGGCATGAGTCCAGCAAAGTACCCAGAAATCGGTTCAGGAAAACGGCAAGTACAAGTGCTCCATTGTTTTGGCAAGTGACGAGTCACATGCTGCGTTGTTCCCGCCGCGGCATTCGCTAATTCGTGATGCATCCTCGAAGTACTGAATGTTGCATGCCAGTAATAAAAAGTTATGTACGTCCGCCGTTGCAACTGGGCGGAACAATGTGCCATCAGTGTTGCAACAACTGACCTGTCACTTCCGGAACTCCTTGAATGATCTAATTATCCGATGTCCATCCATCGTTGGTCAGCAATAGGCAAGAACGTTGGACCGCGTGGGTCGTGGGGGTGACGACGATGTGGCTCAGCAGCTGAGACCCAACCTCAGTTGTAAGTTGGTAACATGGTGAGGTTGCGACCGGCAAGAGTTGCATTTGCTGTACTTTGTAATTTGAATAACAGCACCCAGCCAGTCGGAGACAAGTAATCATTTAGTTGTTGGATGTGACAGTGCTCAATGCTCGCAAGACAAATGGCAAGAAGTTTGTGTTTCGCAGTTTCCAGTGCCGGGTCACCTCGAAATCATTTAAAAGTCGGCAGATGCAGTGAACCTGGGCCGGGGAAGATGAAACTTTGTTACTAAAAAGATCGAGCGATTCGCGCAAGCTCGGATCTGATCCTTGGACGGCAAGGGGACGGAAGATTCGCGGGGAAAAGAGGTTCGAGCTTCGCACAAACGAAGGAGGACGGAAAGGAACGTTTGCACCATGGCGGCTGTTGTTTTCGAAGCCTTTCTTGCTGGAAGTTGCTAATGTAAAACGTGGACTACAGGAAAAAGCTCACGGGAGCGTCTATGGGGTGAAGATCATCGCACAGGGAGCATGGAGATTTCTGGATAACTGCCCCCGGGGTACTAGCCTAATGCAAGCACTCCTCCTTTCTACTAATTGAGGCGCGGTGACCGGAGATGCAGTGGATATGATGATGAACCTGAGTGTGAAGAGGTAATGATAAATGATTGACTCCTGTGAGGAAGCTCTTCTGACATCGTGAAGTATGAAGTACTTAATAATACAGAAGTGCCAACTGAGTTGATGGTCCAGGAGGTCGGGAGAATTTGGCCCAGAGATCATCCACTGAAATTCTTCACCATTTTAGGATGTCTCGGGCGGGGACCAAAGCCGGAAAGACCCCCAATCTTCGGTGCAGGGTACCTTTAGCCCAACCAGTCCCTAGGAAATTGACGACGAGCCAGTAACTGGTTCTGCGGGTGAAAGTGCAGGCTAAAATGAACGTCTTGAAATACACGCTGTTGCTCCTTTCCCGGTCGCTGGGCCCAATCCATTAATAACCCGCGCACATGTGGAACAAAGCGCAACAAGTGAGCGAGGAAAGCCAAACCAAGGCAAGACAAACTTGGGGAAGGCCTTTGGCTAACTAACCTATCCCCCTCTGTACCTAATTATTGTTTGCTAAGCTGGATACCACCTAGCACCTATCGTTCGCGCTTCGTCTGGCCCGCCCATCCCCTTCCATTTCAATTCTTCTTCCACTCCCCTCTTTCTTCCTTCGACCTTCTCTTAATTCCCCGACCAAACCGCCTCAAATCTCAAATCGTAGATCTAAAGTACCTTCAACCAGGCAACACCAACGAACCTTTCCATCCGTCAACTCGTATCCATTCCTCGAACCAACATCCACAACCGAGCGTCTGGGACGAATCCTCCAATGCGCTTCCAGCTAGCCACGAAATGATTTGACGCTCACATATTATATTCCCACTCCTCGTGGAACAAAAAATTCATCTGAGGTCTATCTCTTCCTCAAATCAATGCTGGAATCAGTCGTGCAAGCTCAAGAGCCGATTCGCCAAGATTCGACGCAGGATTCCTCTTCTGTCGCTCCTTCGCCCATTCCGAGAACCTTACACGTACCTGGCACTTTCGCATCCTGAACACGCTTCAAATTTTACCTGACGCATACAGATCTCTTTGCAGATGCACGGCTTCTGAGCAGGGCAAACTCTTAAGACAACGCCAACCATCTTGAATCGACGATTAACGAAAACACTTCCTTGATCCATTGAGCATGGGTACATGACGTCCCAGGACCATTCCAAGCGATTTACCCCCTATCCGAGACGGGCAAGCCGGAGCGGGTTCCACGGAGGAGTTTATATATATTTGTTTGGGGCCTGGAGATCGATTCGTTGTTCGGTCGCGATAGGTTGACTCGAGCATCCACGAACACAGACCCTGTACCTCGAGTGGTCGTAGAATAAGGCGTGCCTGGACAAGTTATTGTTCGCCCCGTCTGATTGTTCTCTGTACCACCCGAGTAGTCACAGAGACGCTGTCCTGCACGATTTTGTACGAACTGCCACTCTGCTAGGGACAAAAACTCCGCCTTGTGGTCTTCTCGCCCTGATTCCCACCAAATCCGTCCGCATAAATATGTCTTTAGAAGACCCATCTAAGCGGTTCTCTGGACCCCGAAATTCCCAACCAGCACATCCTCATCCGCCAGAGGATAATTCTCGCAGGATGTCATACCCAAACCAACCATCATTGCCATCGATGTCGTCCCTACTATCAAGACATGAGCATAGAGGACCGGAGCAACAGCAGCAGCCATGCCAACCTCCGCCTCCACCTCACTCGTTTCAGCCGCAATATCATAAGACGAAACATCCTCTTTACCTCAGTGAGATGAACCCATCTGCTCCTGTTCAGCACATATACCATGCGCCGCAAGAGAATGCTCACGTTCCACATTATCGAGCTGAACCGGTATTGGTTCCAATTGAACCTGCAAAGAGGTTGCAAGCTCGACCGGAGCGAGTGCCCATTCCACCTCTTGCTCAGCGGCGGCAGTCCAAGAAAATCGGTCAGAGGCGGGACGAGCTTGAGAAAGATTATGTTGAAATTAACAGATCTTCAGCACCAGAGCAAGCCCGCTCCAATGAGCCAGACAACCAGCGTGGGTCGCGTTGCCAAGACACATCGCCTTTTGTCCAGAGGGAGAGGGAAAACAAGCCCTTTGAACCGTCAACACAACGGCAATCGCCTCCCCGCAATGCCCAGCACGCAGTTGTTCCAATTTCGAACCTTCTGAGTGCCGGTTCGAGGTAAGCTATAGAAATCTGACCCGAATTCCAGCGAAGACTAACTCCATTCCCAGCGAACCCGAGCGAGTCCAGCCGAAATATATTATCACGGTTCGACAACAACCTATAGCCGCGCGCGCTTGCGGTTTTGGTGAGAGAGATCGCCGGGTTATCGACCCTCCGCCGATCCTTCAGCTTCTCATCGAAGATCCAACAGCCACTCCTGAAGAGATCAGCGCGAGGCTTCGACAACCCTACCTCGTTGTCCATTGCACACTATGGGATCCAGACAAAGACGAAGATGCTTCTGCAATGCCTGGCTCCACCGACAAACGGCAGCAAAGGCGACTGATGGGCACGCTTGTTTCGTCGCCATTCGTGGGCAAAGACGAATTCAATGTTGAAGGTTGCTTCTTCACATTCCCCGACCTATCAGTACGAACTCCCGGCAAATACTCGCTCAAGTTCTCCCTCGTTGTGCTGGATCTCTCGAAAATGAATGAAAGGGGGCACAAAGCACCTATCAGGGCGACGGTCAAGAGTGAACCATTTGACGTGTTCAATGCCAAGGACTTCGGTGGCATGCGTGCGAGCACAGAACTGACAAAACGGCTCAAACACCAGGGCTGCTTGATATCGGTCAAGAAAGGGAACGCAAAGAGCAACAATGCAAGAGATGAGGATGATGAAGATGACGAGGAAGACGACATGACGAAACCTCCAGCGGCAAAGAGAAACAAGCGGAGATGATTTGGGCCATTATTCCTTCTATTCACGGATGATTGTATGTTGGAGTGGCATTTTGATAACCCTCTGGAAAATAGCACAAGAGAGCAAGGAGTTTTGGGAAAGGGTTTAGGATCCATGTGCGCGCTCAAGGAAGTGACCACACATATGTATGTATGAATATTGAACTGGCTCATGGTGGACATTTGTCGCCCATATAGAGAATTGCCATTATGAGTATATATAATGCAATTTTCATGATCAAATATCTCCCAGTTGCCTACATTGCGAATGTATTTACAATTCCCTGGATGCTTTGGCGGGGTTCAAAAACGCGGTGT
Organism: Gamarada debralockiae; assembly: GCA_002803225.1. Classification (NCBI taxonomy): domain Eukaryota; kingdom Fungi; phylum Ascomycota; class Leotiomycetes; order Helotiales; family Hyphodiscaceae; genus Gamarada; species Gamarada debralockiae. The sequence goes on along the minus strand of NXFV01000353.1, from coordinate 35,606 downwards.
CGAAAGCGGTTTAGCTCGACACGCTTCGCCCAAAAAAATGGCTCTATCGTTTCGCGCTGGAGATTTTTCTTCTCTTCTCTCCTTCCCTCTGCCCAAAGGCAGATTCGGCACCATAACTTGCAAATAGGCGCAAAAATGAAGTACGTTCTCGTATCCGGAGGTATGTATTGCATCCAGGCCAATTTTGAGTGGAAATGGAAGAGTATTGACGACGTTGCAGGTGTCATTTCTGGCATTGGGAAAGGCGTTATCGGTATGCCCCTCCATTGCAAAATTTCTGCGAGAATGTGGGGTTAGTGTTTGGGAATCATGACTGATGCGCGGGGATTGTTGTACAGCTTCTTCTACGGGGTTGTTACTCAAGACTATTGGGCTTAAGATATGTTCCCCTCTGTCAAGTCTTCACGCGTCATTGGGAACAGTTTGGCTGACTGGCTTGCACGTCTCTTCGGTGAAGATTGATCCGTACATGAATGTCGATGCCGGAACTATGGCTCCCACAGAGCAAGTGTTTCTCCCTTGAAAACGCACGAGTCAGTTTGGGACGGGCTAATTGGGTTCTCCCAGGCATGGTGAAGTCTTTGTCCTTGACGACGGCGGAGAAGTCGACCTCGATCTCGGAAACTACGAGCGCTACCTCAACATCACTCTCACACGCGAGAACAACATCACAACGGGCAAGATCTACCAACACGTAATTGAGCGTGAGCGTCGGGGCGACTACCTCGGAAAGACAGTCCAAATTGTGCCGCATCTCACGGACGCAATTCAGGATTGGATTGAGAGGGTTGCACGGATTCCTGTAGATGATACAAATGAGCAGCCAGATGTCTGTATCATCGAGTTGGGAGGCACGGTTGGTGACATTGAGAGTGCACCGTTCATCGAGGCCATGAGACAACTGAAAAGACGTGTTGGAAAGGGAAACTTTCTGCAGATTCATGTCTCGCTCATTCCGGTCATTCAGGGAGAGCAGAAGACGAAGCCTACCCAGCAGGCTATTCGGGACGTTGGACGGGCCGGATTGGTTCCTGACCTGGTGAGATTTTACAAATTTTTGACACCGGAAGTGCAGAACTGACTCGAAAAAGATTGCCTGCAGATGCGACGTCCCGCTCGAGAAAAGTACCATTGAGAAGATCGCTATGTTCTGCCATGTAGAGTCCGATCAAGTCGTCGCAGTTCACAACGTTTCCTCCACCTACCACGTTCCCTTGCTACTCGAGACTCAGGGCCTCATTACAACCATCCGCAACATTCTCAACCTCGACAGCGTTCCCAAATCGAAGGCGCTGGTGGACCGGGGACAACGAACATGGACAGAGTGGAAGAAGCTCACCACGCAACAAGAACGCCTCTTCGAGTCCGTCAACATCGTATTGGTAGGAAAATACACCAACCTCCATGATTCGTACCTCAGTGTCATCAAGTCGTTGGAGCACAGTGCTATGCACTGCGGTAAGAAACTCAACCTCATCTGGGTCGACGCCTCCAACCTTGAGGCCCAAGCTCAGCTCGACAACCCCGCTGAATTTCACAAAGCCTGGCACGAGGTCTGCACTGCCGACGGTATCCTTGTCCCGGGAGGTTTCGGCCACAGAGGAACAGAGGGCATGATCCAAGCTGCGAAGTGGGCTCGTGAGAACAAGACCCCGTATCTTGGAATATGCTTGGGCATGCAAATAGCCGTCATCGAATTCGCTCGTCACGTCTGTGATATGCCCAAAGCGAGCTCAATCGAACTACAAGAGCAATGCCTCGACCCAGTCGTGATCTTCATGCCTGAGATCGATCCCACAACCATGGGCGGAACAATGCGTCTTGGTATCCGACCTACCCTCTTCCAGCCCGGAAGCGAGTGGTCGCGATTGCGGAAGTTGTACGGTGAGAAGACGGAGATTCATGAGAGACATAGACACCGCTACGAAGTCAACCCAGAATACATAGACAGACTTGCGAAAGGCGGATTAGAGTTTATTGGAAAGGATGATAAGGGTGTGCGAATGGAGATTCTAGAATTGAGGGATCATCCGTTCTTTGTTGGTGTGCAGTTCCATCCCGAGTACCTGTCTAGGGTCTTGCAGCCCAGTAGACCGTATCTGGGATTCGTGGCTGCGGCCTCCGGATGTCTGGAGAAGGCCACTTCAGAGGTCAGCCAGATGACGAATGGTGACCTTATGGGTAGCTTGACGAATGGGCTGAATGGCGTTCGCATTTGATGGGTTTTCCTGCATGGGAGGGATAGTCTTGCGTAGACTAGACTGTTGGAGCTGGTGGGTCGTTGGATCTGCTTGCTTGCTCGCCGAAGGCGTTGTCTGAAATGGTCGCGTAGAAATAACTTTATCCAAAAGCCTGTGCATCAATGGTGTGTTCTTTCCCCCACTCGAAGTTCATCACTTGCAGATTGAGGCTGGAGGCTGGCACGTGATCATGCGTCGTTCTCTCATTGCTCCAAAATGCGGTTGCTTATTCCTCTTCCGTCTTCCTCATACCTTCTTTTAGCACAGACCAACCCATCAGATCTGCACAATGACATTCATTCCTATTTCTCCATCTCAAACACGCCTAATGGTGCGAAATCGAGCGAATCATGGGACGGGTCGCACCCCCCCGCCGTTGCGGCTGAAGTCGCTCAGATTGGTTTAACTTTCAAGCCGCTCAACATTTGCCCTTGTTTTTGGATGTGTTACACAACCTTCATAGCCCAATTGCACGAAAGACCGGCGACCCATAGCGAGACAAGCTTCCGGGTGTGGCAGGTGTCACACACCGGACCTGCTTCTTCCTGAAAATGCCCTTCCAGCCCCTCCAGATTTGGACGCGCGATTCGCTAGTTTTGCCCTTCTATGCCACAGGATTGGAGGAGAGTCGCCCCATCTTCCACGATGAGGCAACAGGAGACAATGAAGCTTCTTGGGCCTCGACTGACCATTCAGTCCCGAGGTGTGGCATGCTTCTCGCTTTTAATGAATGAGGCCTTACGCCCAAAAATACCATTTAAGTCCCAGCCTTTCGCAATGATTCTTTCGGACTTCTGCATTTCTTTAGACTTTTTGGTCTTGCAACATGGCGTCTTCAATTCTTATTGGAAGCCGACGAGGCAGTAATGCGATATTTAATCCGCGCGAAAGAAAGAAGGCTGCACCAGTGCTGAAAAAGCGTCGCTCTTACACGAAGTTCTCGTACTTAGTTGATCAGATCATCATTCCAGCTGTCAAAGAAAACAAGCAGAACGAATATACATACTCACCTTTGGCCAGCCCAAATGACATTCGACTGCTGATTGTTAATCCAAGCGAAAGGCTAGATGCGCCTGTATATTGCCAGCTTCTTTCGACATCCGATCACCCATCAGACCTTCCACCGATCTCTTACGAAGCACTATCATATACGTGGGGTACCGATGACCCTATCCACGAAATCAAATTGTTGAATGTGAGGAATGAAGGACAGAAACCATCCTTGAAGAAGCTATGGGCTAAGTTTTACGTTCGATCGAATCTGTACGCGGCGCTTCAACATCTACGCGACACTTCAGTCCCAGTTGTCTTATGGGCTGATGCGTTATGTATTAATCAGAAGGATGATGCCGAGAGAAGCACACAAGTGGCAAGGATGGCCGAAATATACAGCCAAGCTTCAAATGTATGTGTCTGGCTTGGCGTGGGAGATTCGAACAGTAGGGCTGCATTGGAATCGATTCCGGACATGCTTCAGGACACAAGCTTCGATCATTCTATTGGGGATAAATCCAAGGCTAAGATCTGGCAGTCTTTGGCATTGGTGATGAGGAACCAGTGGTTCTCCCGAAGGCATGTAGCTGCTCTCGATTATCGCATCGACAATAGCTGACGATCTACAGATGGGTCGTTCAAGAATTGGCGCTAGCAAAACATGCAACTTTACACTGTGGCCGAGTTGAAGTCCCGTGGGATGACTTCGCTGTCGCGGTCTCGCTGTTCATGAAAGACTTCGATCGCATTCACGCTCTCGTTCAAGAATCCATACAAAAGCGAACCGACTTTGATCCGCTTGAGAACGTTCAAGCACTAGGTCAGTAGATTGAGAAGTGCAAGAAACCTCATTGACATCAGACGCAGGCGCAAATGTTCTCGTCGAAACACTTAGCAACCGTTTCCGAAAGTCGCACGATGGCGCAATCATCGAACGCCTCTCGAGCCTCGAGGATCTTGTGTCGACACTCTTGACATTCGACGTCACAGAACCTCGCGACATAATTTACGCCGTCCTTTCAATCGCAAGAGACAGCGCAACACATAGCACATCCTCTTTCAACGAACCCTCACGCAAGCGACTAAGTCCTCCTGTTGCGGATTATCGGAAAAGCTTGACGGATGTTTGCAAAGAGTTTGTCGAATATTGTGTGAATACATCCGACTCCTTAGATATCATCTGCCGAAACTGGGCGCCTGCTGTTAAGAAGCGACAGCGTTCCGTTCTGGAGAAAATCAGGCAAGAAGAGGCCCCCCCAAAGGAACATTTGCCGTCCTGGATTCCTGTCGTTAGTCGATCTCCGTACGGACGGCCAGAGGATGTTCTGAGTGGCCGTGTTAATGGAGACAGCTTCGTTGGCGCACCAGATCGGAAGAACTACAATGCTGCTCCTGGGACTTCGCCAATCATCCGTTTTGGGGAGGTAGAGGATCTGTATTACCCGAATAACTCTAGGGGTAGCACACCTGCGGGATCCAATCTTCCATCTCCATTTTTTCGAGATTTTCCAAGCAGAGCTTCCTCAAACAAATCTAACCCACCAATACCACGCCCACGGCTCTCCTCCTTGGGCGAGACTTCGAACAGCACCATCGTCCCGGAATCGTCCCTCATGTTCTCTCCCATCGAAAATAATCCAACTTCCAAGGAGCCACAGCCTAGTGATCAAATTCTTCCGAAGACCACGCCCGCCCGACTGCCAACTCTAAAACCTGTCGCAACTGATGCTCCTGCTAAGTGTCATCCAAAGAAGTTACAATTGGATACGGATTCAGCCAATAAGGTAAATGGGATTGTCCCACAACCAGAGAAGAGGATGAGATCCGATGGCACAATGTTCGTGAAAGGCTTTCGTCTCGGCACCATCGCCAACCTATCCGGTCGTATCGCAGAGGGCACCATCCCTCGCGAGTGCCTCGAAATGGGAGGCTGGACACGCCCAGACCCCGAAGTCCTCGAAATCCCGAAGGTGCCTGACGAACTCTGGCGCACACTCGTAGCAGACCGCGGAAGCGACGGCAAGAATCCACCACCATGGTACCCTCGAGCATGTCAAGAATGCATGGCACGCTGTACCGCGAACGGCGATCTCATCATCCGGACCCTGCTAGAATCTGGGGGGCCGGACATCATGATGCAGTTTCTCAAGCGGCTTCAATGTGTTGTTTGGAATCGGAAATTCTTCCAGTCTGAGCTGAAGAGTTTTGAGAATTTGGCGGGAAAGTCGATGAGGAAGAGATTGTTTGGGCTTGCGCCTGAGTTGACGAAGAGTCGGGACCTGATTTGCATTTTGCTTGGGTGTAGTGTGCCGGTTATTTTGAGGGAGTTGAGGGTTGGTAGTGATCGCTACTTTGAGTTTGTGGGGGAGGCGTATATTTATGGGATGATGGATGGGGAGGCACTGGGTGGGAAAAAGATGGAGGAGTTGATGGAGTCGTGCGAGGAGTTTAAACTTAGGTAGTGGCCTGGTTTGAGTCCATGGTTTCATCTATTTCTTCTATGTGTTCATGCTAAATTACAATCCCGACAGAGTTCTAAGTTACTGTTTTCTGTCTCTCTCTTGTTCCATCAGAGCTTTGCCCTTCCGCTTTCAATGGATGCCCAAGCGGGCCCGTCAAGTCTCTCATAGCAATTGCCGTTGAGCCAATACAGCTTATCTGTGTTTCCCTTCGCATTCTCGTTCCAGCTCTTTTTTACTATGTCGCCTTTTGCTTTCTTGAACGTTGCGTTCGATTCGATCCTACAACTCAATTAGCATTCGCTTTAGGGAGAAGCCTGCTGAAAAACTTGCTCTTTACTAATCCGCACAAGGCGAGGCACAGCATACAGGGGAAGACCAGTCTTCCTCAATCCCTGAAAGAGGCCTCTCATAAATTCCTCATCAGCCGGAGAGTCAAGCGTTATTGAAGCAGCTCCAGCTTGCCCATCGTAACTCGCCAGTTTGACTCCATATACTACCGCATCCTGCACACCCGGCAGCTTCGCAATGTGGTCCCTCACCTCACCTGCACTAACATTCTCTCCCTTCCAGCGAAAGGTATCACCCAACCGATCATGGAACTGCACCCATCCATCCTCATTATGGCATAACAAATCGCCCATCCGGTGGTAGAGATCGCCTTCCACGAACACATTCCGTAATAACTTACTTTCAGTCGCCGAGCTATTGTGCAGATACTCCGTCAACAAGGCCCTATCTTTCACCCGTCCAATAGCTTCGCCTGGCTCTCCAAGTTTCGCCTTAACACAAAAGCCCGTCTTAGGATCTCGATACACCTCCCCACTCAAGGGATCGGTGCGAATGATGAAAGTGTCAGTCTCCATATACCGTCTCAACGGGCCCGCAAACCCCAGCTTCCCCGCCGCCCACGCTCCTTTGCCGAAATTATCGTATTTCGCGATACCCTCCGTACTCCGATAAAACTCCCTGATCTCCGGAACTCCAAACCGTTCTCTGAATTTCTCCCAGATTTCACCTCTCAACCCGTTTCCTGTTGCTACAATACATTGATGATTGCGGTCGTAAGGGGAAGGTGGGGCTGAGAGGACATATCGGCACAGTTCTCCAACATAGATGATGCGAGTAGCGCGGGACTCGGAGACGTCTTTCCAGAATCGTGTAGAGGAGAATTTCCGTGCCAGGCAGAAGGTGGAGGAGGAACCGAAGGTGTAGCTAAGGCCTCCGAAGAGAGCAGTCCCGTGGAAGAGCGGGAGGGGTGAATACATGCGTAAAGGATAGTACTTGGCTGGTTCTCGGGCATCCTGAGATTGAGGCGTGCTGACGACTATCATGTGGTGGTTTTTAATTGCACACGCTTTGGGTTTGCCTATTCTTGTTAGTGAAGGGTGCTGGGAGGGAGGGATGGGGGCTTACCTGTCGTTCCGGAGGTATAGACTAGGCATGCTAAGTCCTTAGGGGAGCCTTTTGCTGTTGGCGGGACGACTGAGGGGGCTGGTAAGTTGGTGGGTGTGAGAAAAGTGATTGACGAGTCGGTTGGTGGTGGGATGTGAGAGAATGCTGAGAGACTGAGGGAGAAGTGACGGAAGGGTTCCTTGACGAATGGAGCCAGGTCCGGGGTGGAGATGATCGTTTGAGCAGTTGAGATGTTCAAACAGTGTTTTAGAGTATCATCTGATATTGTGTCAGTTTGATTAATTTTGAAGAGGCGATGAGAGGCACCTCTAAGATTGGTATTTATCAATGCTGATACAGCACCCAATTTGGACAGGGTAAGGATAGTGATGACCATTTCTGGTGAATTTGTCATGAACACCGCAATGAAGTCTCCTTTCGAAACTCCATTGCTGCTCAAGAACGCAGCAAGTTTATTGACCTCTAAAATATCAGATCAGTAACCATTCTCATTCAATTAAATTAAGTCAACACTCGCCATTTTTCAACTCCCCATAAGTCCAACTCCTCCCCTCAAACCATAACGCCTCATTATTCTCATTCGCAAGCTCGAAAATTCGATACAACGTACACGTATCACCAAGACTTCGAAATTTCTCCCCAACTCTCTGCCCAAATTCTCGAGCCAAAGCGAGTTCATTGAGATCCGTCGAGATTCCCAACTTCGCATTGAGGTAAGCGCCCGCTGCCAAAGCGGCAGCAGATATCATGGCTGTCGAAGTCACGTCCATTGTCGCAAGACACAACTCTCCTAAGACTGAAAGAACGAGAGCCTAGGATGATTTGAGAAAATGGGAGAATCAATGATGAGAAATTATATGCATTTCGGATATTCGAGACAGGTGCCTCGGTGGCCCGGGTATGAGTTGTTAAATGAAGAACTGGATTGGGAGTTTCAGTGGAGAGAGGAGATGCCGCCTTTATTTACCGGCTTATGGAGTGGTGGGTGACCCCTGTATGAGGGGGATTTCCGCTGCCGAGAACGTGGACACGAGTCGAGATAAACTTCTTTTTCGTTCTTGCTCACAACAACCATCACTTTCATCTTCAAAAGTTTGTGGATTGATTTATTCGGGTTGATATTACAATATGGTTGCACAACAAAGACTTGATTCTGTGATGGGCCATTTCAAGGCCCATCTAAGCCAGCGACCTGCTGGAACGGCGAAGCTCCTCCAGAAAAATCCGGATGATATTGTACGCCAAGGTCTTATGTCTTCTTAAGCATCGTACTAATTCGCTCAGGTTATCACATTAGCAGTCCGAACACCTCTCACAAAAGCACGAAAAGGAGGTTTAAAAGACACTCCTCTCGACGATCTCTTGATCGCTCTTCTGAAGGTACGAGGCGTCATGCTCCTCGTCAGATTATAAATCAGTCGTTCAATGCTAATTAACCACCAAGATCGTGCGCGAGAAATCAAATCTCGACCCAAGTCTAGTTGAAGATGTATGCGTAGGCAACGTCCTGGCACCAGGCCAAGCATACATTGCGCGTTCTGCAGTGCTTGCAGCCGGATATCCCGTGACGACAGCCGCATCCGTTTCCAACCGTTTCTGCTCGTCTGGGCTTCTGGCTGTTCAGAATATTGCGAACCAGATAATTGCTGGCTCTATCGATGTCGGACTTGCTGTTGGAGCAGAATCCATGAGTGGGACGCCTGATGATGGAGCTCCCAAGATGAGCTCTCAGATCCTGAATCACCCAATTGCATCGCAAAACCAGCAGCCCATGGGCCAGACGTCCGAGAATGTAGCGGGTCAATTTAGCGTTACGAGAAAGGCCATGGATGAGTTTGCCGCATCTTCATTCCAAAAGGCCGAGAGAGCTCAAAAAGCAGGCTGGGTCGACGATGAAATCGTGCCAATCAAGGTGCAGGTGAAAGATCCAAAGACCGGTCAAGTCACAGAGCAAGTTGTCAGCAAAGACGATGGAGTACGATACGGTACCACTGCTGAGTCCTTGGGCAAGATTCGAGCTGCTTTCCCGCAATGGGCTCCGAGTGCTACGACAGGAGGCAATGCTTCTCAGATCACTGATGGCGCGGCTGCAATCTTGCTCATGACGCGCCAGAAGGCTGAGCAGTTGGGCCAGCCGATCGTAGGAAAGTTCTGCGGCGCTACGATTGTTGGATTGGAGCCTCGAATTATGGGAATTGGGCCCAGTTATGCAATCCCAAAGATCTTAGGGAAGGTTGGGCTGAGTATTGATGATGTGGATGTTTTTGAGATTAACGAGGCTTTTGCGTCTATGGTGAGTTTGTTCCCTGCTCTGGAATCTAAATGAAGGTATCTGACTGGAGTACAGGGCGTGTATTGCGTGGAGAAGTTGGGACTTGACCCAGCGAAGGTCAATCCAAGAGGAGGTGCTATGTAAGTTGTGTCCGACGCTTTGAATGGGTATAGGAGCTTACGTTTCATGCAGTGCATTGGGCCATCCACTGGGCTGCACTGGCGCAAGACAAATAGTGACGGCCTTGTCAGAGCTGAGGAGGCAAGATAAAAGAGTTGCTCTGACCTCGATGTGTGTTGGAACGGTAGGCTGCCCCTTCGACGTGACTTCGCAATCAAATCACTGACTTAAATCTAGGGCATGGGAATGGCAGGCGTATTTGTATCAGAGCATTAACAAGGGTCACGGACAAATGTATGGTACGGCGGTTGGCAATAACCGAAAATTGAACACTGTGTTGCTCAGAGTTGTATGAGTTACTCTTAGACTTGTTTCTAATTCATAGCGTATTTCAACCTGTGCCTTTATTATTGTACCCAGAGATCTTTCGGTCAGTCTTAAGACCAATCCGCACTCCCCCAGAAAGGTGCTGGCTGTCTGGCAGGTGCTGGGGTGCTCAGGGGAGGTCACGTGTTTACCTAGATGCGCCAATGGAAGCTCAAATCTCCCATCTCATCCCCAAGAATTTCACAAAGGCGGGCTGAGATCTTGTTCTCCTTTCATACATACGCTCGTTAAATCCACAGAATAATTCTCCGAGTAGCACAGAGCCTCAGCCTCGTACGTCGATCGGTCCGGCTGCAGAGGTCGGGCCGAACGCTTTTTGAAGGCGTTGTGGGTATACCCCACCTCCACCAACGATTATTCCAACGACATCCCTATGATAAGAATAGAAGGATTATGTCGTCGAACATTATTTGTTCTCGAATTTTGAGATAGGAGTTTTAGAATCCGAGGTGGCGAGGTGCATTTCGTATTCGCGAGGCTGAAAGTTTCAGCCGAACTCTCGTGTTGAGAATTGCTTTTTGCGCCATCGGCTTTTGAGATGGCCGGCAGTTACCTTCGTTCTTCGTGTAAATCCTTCTGGAAAAGAATAAGCTTAATGTGAGGAGGTGCGGGAAGTCGGTTGTTGTGACATCATTGGATGCTAGATGATGAACAAGTTGGGACAATCAGATCATTGACAGCTCGGGGTCGCCGAGTCGCTTGCTTGATCGAAAAGGGACACGAGGAGATTCGAGCGAATGGATGGCTGGCAATGTCGGGATGGAAATTCCTTCCCTTGCAGTTTGTATACACCGCTAGGCGACGTGAAGGAGGAATAGCAGCTACTTGGTAGTAGTAGGACTCATGGAGGTTAGGACGGTGGAAAGAAGGGGCGAGATAATCTAGATGTGCATAGAGGTGCAAGGGGTTTCATTGAAGGTGATCTTTGTAATGATTATTCGAGCTCTCCGGAGGAGTGTAAGAAAAGCCAGCTGGTGGAGAAAACAAATCGAGCTCTACAGTGAAAAGGGGCTCGCTCGTAGCCAGGTTCTTCAAAGTCGAAGCGAGACGACGAAAAAATTTCAATCAACACAAAAAAAAAAAAAAACCCCCCACCGCAAAAGACAGCCAAAATGAAACCGGAGAAAATAGAAAAGTTATGTAGTAGGGGAGGATGGAATCGAATTATCGTCGTTGTCACTCCGTGTGCCAGACCATGCCAACGTTCGGGCGTCATGGTGATGAACCACTTCTACTTGGCTACTCTAAGTTTTACGTTAGATACTTGCAAGTGGGTCTAGTGAGGGTGAGTTATGTTACCATACACCACGCTCCTCTTTGGAGATAGTCTTCTTATTTTGATAAGTAAAGAAGAGAACAGCTGAAGGTAAGCGAGACCCTCTTTCAGGAGCTCGCTTGTGGCAAAATCTTTTGCTCTACCTCTACACAAGAACATCCACGGAAACAAGTAGCTAAAGATAGAAAGTATGTTTCCCATCGGTTTTGGAATAGGAACAAACGATTGCGCTTTAGAGCGACAACGAGAGTGAATGGACGGGAAGGCTCGAAGTCTGATCACGTGATAAAATAATTTGCCGGCCAAGGATTGATTTCCCTCACGCGGCGTAAATTAATTAACTAAGTAGCTCAAATGTGACTCCTCCTTCAGAAACCCCTACAACAACTCACTTTGAAAGGTTCAACTTTTAACGGCATTCTGCGCCCGTGTCTTCTTGAGCTATAAGATGAAACCTGGCTGACAAGACTTCCTAAAACGACGCGTTTCTCGTATTCCTGCAGACTTCGCAGACAAGATGATTCCTACAAGCATGGCGTCGACTCAGGCACGACGATGAAGTATCGTCGACGAAAGGAGAGTTCCTTTCTTTCACAAGGATTCCTACATAGGCTATTGCCAATAGTTGCGGCATATACCGGCCTTTGGTTCCCTGTCACACGGCATCAGTCAGGAGAAATACTCGCGAAAAAGTAGTTATTCGTCAAAGCGCTTCCATGCTTTGCCAGGATTCCTTACCAGGATTCGACCCCCTGCCTGGTTGGTGGCAGATAAACGGCGAAGTCCAAGCGAATTTCCCCCACGGGGCCGGACATTGACCCGAGAGGCTTGGTGACTGCAATTCCTTTGAAGCACTTGGAATACAACTCCTTCAAATGCCGAAGCCATAGTAACAACACCTCCAAAGACCAGACTCCGACATTTGATAAAGTTGTTGTGTCTCATAAATGTCTGCAATTCAACTCATCTAAGTAGTGAGACAGGGAGCGGAGAGTCAATGCCATGCTTGCACGCGTTGCGGCCCGACATTACAGCAATTATTTGAAATTTCGAGATATCAGACCTTCTTAAGGTTTTTATAAATGTATGAGACCTGCTTCATACTTTTTAGCTTGAACTTAATTTCTGTGACCCAGCCACTAGATCCGCTTACCTAACAAAGGAGCCTGACCTTCCCCTCATCGCCCATCGTACCCCCACCGAATCCTCCGAGATCATATTGTTGTACCAGATACACCGCCGACAGAGGTTCGCTCCGAACGATTTTCAGCTTCGTAGGCGCAGGCACGACGAGAAGTTACACGGCGGATAATTATTGCGATGACAGACGGTTGACCAATCGTAGTCGCCATGAGTGACCATCATGCGCCGCGGGCTCAAACTCCACCTCGCCCCGGTCGGAGTCACGATGACGAGTCCACTTCTTCGCCAGTGACAGCTTGTAGACGCTGTCGCAAACAAAAGGTAAGCAACCGGCGTTTATGATCAAATTTGATTGAAGCTTTCTCAGATCTCAATGGGTCGGATGCTATTGGACGACAAGGCTGACATGTCACTTTGCTCTGTTTAATAGTTGCGATGTTCGAGAGATCTTCCAACTTGCAAGAGATGTAAGGATATCTCTGCTGTTTGCGACTATCCACCACCGCCCGACAGGAAGCTGTTGGCGGCTCAGAGGTTGCAAAATGCAAAGGCTCGCGCTCGTAGAGAGTCAGAAAGCTCTTCTGGCCTCCAAGAACAGCGCAGTTTGTCTGACCATGTTGATGTCCCTCGTGGGAGAGAAGCACCACTTGTTCAGTACAATACTCTGACACGGTCTGATTCGATTGAGGAATCCGAACATGGCAGCATGTCAGTCCATGAGGAGTACCAAGTCTCCACCCCTCCCCTTCAAACAGCCTTGAAGAGAACGAACATGCCATCTTCGGAAGTTGCAATGTTCCTGATTGAGATTTATTTCGCCCGCTTGTACAATGCACATTTACTTTTTCATAAGGAGACATTTCTGGCAGATTTCGCAGCTAATAGGGTGCCTGATTTCATTGCTCTCGGTATCTTTGCCTCTGCCTCAATGTACGTTTCTCTTCCAAACCCCAGTCGACGTACAATGTCAAAAACTAACCCATATAGTTTTTTGCGCCAAGCACCGGGGAAATCGCAGCAACTTACAGGTGGCGATGGAGACGGAGTTGAGCTTGGATTGTCTATGCTCTCTGCGGCAGATTGGGCAAGACAAGGCGATGATGTACGTTTCCATGGATCGGGAATATACAGCTTGCAATTCCTATGTCATCTTGGGCGAGCATGACTGACTCGAGATACTGTAGTGGGCAAATGCAGCATGCCAGCGGGCATTGATGCAGGCCGACGTACCACGGATTGAAGTCGTGCAAGCTTGTCAGTGTCTAGGCCTCTACTGGTGGGCAGTTGGAGAACGGGAGAGGACGCATATACACTCGCGTATGTTATGATATACCAAGACGTCTGCTGGTTTCTAGTGCTCATCTATCTTCAGAAGTTGCCTATACAAATGCTCGTCTCCTGGGTCTACACATACAATCAGATTCCGACGAAACTGACAGTTTCACGGACGAAACTAGAAGGCGCTTATTTTGGGCATGTTGGATGAACCAATGCATTGGTCAGGAGAATGCAAGTTTCAAAGCTGAGCCATGGAAAGACGCGATTGGGTTGAAATTTCCCTCCGATGAGGAGTCGTGGCATGCTAGACGACCAAGCTCGAAAGAAATGTTTGATGATAAGGGAAACATGGTTAACTTCGATGGGTCAGAGGTCACACCCACCACTTCAGAGGGGGCCGAGTTTATAAAGGTTCTCGGCATATGGTAAAGTAGCTCAACTTCGCAAATTATTTTCTTATATTGATAGTCTTTTAGGTGGGAAATCCAGAGTTTTCTCAGGCTACCAGGCGGGGAAACTGCCCACGAAGCATCGTCGAAGATTGCAGGACTTCTTGAATTGGACCGTCGGTTAGGGAAGGTCTTCGATAACTTGCACCCGCATCTTCAGTATGTGAACGCCACTACATTCACATTGCCAAAAGTGGACAAGTACAGACTATTTGCTTTACATTTGCTTTATCGATCCAGCAATTGTGCCTTGCACTCATCGGTTGTTCCCTTGTTTTCCAACAAGACTACGAATCCTTATGTCTCCAAGAAAGCGGTACGACTGTCAGCTGAAGAATCGGTCAAACACGCGGCGATAATTTTGGATATGGCAACGGCGTTCATGAGTTCTCGTCCCGATATCTCACGACTCCCAAGCTTGGTCGGGTTCGCGATGTTTGTGGCCTCCACAATTCAATTTAAGTCACTCCAGGCTCAACGAAAACTTCAAACCCATGGCACAGGTCGATTCAAGGCCGCGATCTTCATCCTTGACCGCCTGAAAGAGTACTGGGATTCTCTCCAGGGCTCAGTAAGTTGATCAGAGACACCGCCTTGAACCATGCTGCAGCTAACAAGTTCAGTGGATGAACCTAAAGACAATGTTCGCGCCAGCTGGAATCAACATTGACACAATTCCGACCGATCCTCGCTATCAACTCAACCCTGACGACCAAAATACCGATCTTGATAAGATCGTCTCAACCGAAGGTACACCTCAGAGCGGTGATGGTGCCGCGCTCTACACGTACGTCGCAACCCAGGAAGCCAAAGGCGGTGCCTCTCCTCGCCGAAGCTCAGATGGATCCACCCACAACCGACGAACCAAATCGGCCCAGAACACGCCCTCGCCCGGAAGCATGGCGATTCACGCCGAAGGTCAAGAGCACACACTCCCAATTCACCAAAGACAAGATGGGCAGATAAATCCCAATGTCCAAGCATACACAACCCAGCAACAGCACGTAAGTGCCCAGCCACGGACGCAAGGTTTTGAGCAACAGACCTTGAGCGGCTCCAGCACGTTTCGACGACAAAGCATGAGCGCAATGGGAGCTTCGAACTTCGTACCTCTGGGAACAGTACCCGAAGGCTACCAAACGCAAACTACTTCCGCTGGAATGTCATACAGAACGATGTCCACTGCAACGCCAGGGGATATGCAGAATATGGATGCGTTTGGAAACATGTCTGGGGTGATGGGAACCGATATGGATGTTGATGGGATGAATATCTGGTGGGATCAATCTTATGGGACGGTTGATATGGAGGTCATTGATCCGAATGCAAATGTTGGTGGTGAAGGATATCAATTTCATAATTTTTCGTTTGGATACTGATAGATATGTTTGCTTTTGGCGTACAGGCGGAAAAGGTGGATGGAGTGGGTGGGGTTTGGGATAAGGGTAAGGTGTTGGCGACTGAGATGAAATCGAATTTAATAATTTCCAAAATCTACCCCAGTGGGAAGAATTCTGAGTGCTTTCCATGATTTATCCATGTGCCTCTCATGGCAGTTCATCAGAGGAGATATTTCCGACAGCGGGAGGAAGCGAAGGAACGACGTATCCGTCACAGCCGATCCCCACTCTCAAGCGCGAGTTATTATCCCCCGGAATGTCACTCCTGCAGCAATCTCTATACCCCTCCACCAGATAAAGAGAAGATCCTCAAACTGTGGGAGACGAATGGCGGAGTAGGCAGGTGGCAGAATGCTTGATTTGACTGCATGTCACTTCTGCAACCCGTTCTACTTTAGCTCTTCGAGGATGACGAGGCAGTGGGACGAGCACGTGCTTCAGGTATTGGATCCCAACTATTTCCATTCTCATGGGACGGTCGGGGTTGTTGTATGTTCTTGAGGATTCGCCAGGCACCGTCAAGTGATTGGTGCCTTTTGTCTTAAGTAAGATTGAAAGTAGACCTTCCACCCGGCTTCACCCCCGGGAGCCAATTTGATTGACATAGGAGGCTTTTCGTGAGGAATATCGTATAAGATACCAATTGAATACTGTAAGCAGTATAAAAGCATCCTTCTCGGAAGCTTACGAGATGAGCCGGATATTCATCCTCGACTTTCTGTCTTGCAGCTTTCCCATCGTCAAGATGATTTCCTCAAGGCTCAGTCTCGCAGCTGCCTTGTTCTTTTCTTTCATCAACGTCGTCTTAGGAGGAAATGTAACATCCATTACTGCCCCCACAGGAGCAAAAGTTCTTACAGTCGGTGTTATTGGAGGTCAATCTCCCACTCCTTCAACAATTCACCAACTGAAGCTTCGCAGATTACGGCTGGACAGGCTGGGTCCCCTCACCCGATCGATTCTGCCTCGACATCCTCCCTCAGCTCCAAACAGCCGGCATCACCGTTCCAAATGAAGTCGTTAATGATTGCGACCCCGGGGATAAGGAGTACATCACCAATGCAACTGCTTTGCAAAGTATGTCTATCAAGTGATCCAACATTCTTTCATTGACAAGCTTATAGTGGACACTTCCTCCTATGTTGGCCAAGTCTGTGCTTTAAAAAATTGCAGTGCTTTTGTGAGTCTGGATGTCTATGATTGGAAAGGGGTAGAGGTTGCTGATGAGGAATAGCTCTCGGTGGGAGACAATTTCTATGATAGTGGAGTCGACTTTACTACGAGTGGGATTCTGAGGTTTCAGGCTGCTTGGGTGGATATGTACAGTCAGGGAAAATTCAAGAAGGCTCCTTGGTAAGTCATGGTACCTCAAAACTCTTTCAGAAAGTTCATCTATGATATAGGTACCAATGCCTTGGCAACCACGATATCGTCCCGGGCCAAAGCGGGGTGGATTTCCAGACTAAAGTCGCTCCGATGTACGATGATCGTTGGTACTTCGTAAGTTCATCAAATAATTGACGAGTAGTTATGTGCTGACGAGGGCGCTTAGGGCACAGAAGGACTCCCATATTATACCTACGATCTCGTGGGCGAAGACTGGACCGCTACTTTCGTAGTCGTTGACTCTGACTGCTTCCTCGACAGTTACCAAAAGGTTCTTTTCCTATTCTCACCCTTACATAGTTTAATTAATCATTCATAGAACACCTCTGTATACCGCAACGCCTACACTAGCGCCTGCCACAACGACACACAAACACAAGTCAATTTCCTCGCCGAATCCTTCGCGAACTCCAACGCAACCTGGAAATTCCTTCAACTGCACCATCCTTACATGTCCGTTTCAACCAACGAGACTGATCTCGCTCCTTTAATTGAGTTGGTAGAGAAACATAATGGTGTGGTTATAAATGGGCACGATCATTGTATGGGACAGTAAGTGATTTTCGGAGCAATATTCCCTTTTATCCTATCGCAACAGATATTATGAGTTCTATTGAGCACTCTTACAGTAGCGCTGACTCCGGAACCTTCCTAGTTTCTTCAGTAATAATACGAATTTCATACTTAGTGGTGCGGCGGGATATCCGCAGGCGGGGGATTGTAATAATGGGGTTGCGCTGGGACCGTATGCGCTTTGGCTAGGGGCTAATAATTTGACTGGTAAGTTCGAGTCTGAGCTAACTCTTTCGTTCTTGTTTTCATATCTATTTGAGAGGATGTGGGGTTGAAGGAAGACTGACGGAGTGAACAGCGGCGAATGGATTTGTGACGATGGATATCAGCAGTGAGATGATTAATGTGGAGTATTATGCGAGGGATATGACATATGAGGGAATGGATCTGTATCCGGTTGCGTGCGATCTGCTACCTTCTTATAGCTTTCAGATCAACCAGAAGGCTACGTAGATCTAGGAGGTCACGAAGTTTAGGTGCTGACAGTGAGGTGCCTCAGGAGCCGATTCTTGGGAAATGTTTGGAGTGAGAACTACAAACATTAGAAGCTCAATTCTCTTTTCACTTGGGGCTTCGAATCGATATCAAGAAGCTCAGCATAAACCTTAACATCGATCCGGTGAAAGTCATGTGGCACGTCGCGCGATGGTCCGTGCATCACCTCTCCGACGTCCAGCTCTAGCTGAGCGGAGTCGTATTGGAGAGATTCCTCGAAGAGATCTCGTCCCAGATCGTCGTGGATACCGTCATGAATACCTTTTGCTGATGTATCAAGGACTTCTCCCTTTGCCGTCGCCTCGGAGGAGGTCGCTACTAGGGAGATTGGTGTCTTCTTAATATCGGACATTGTTCTTCTGTGTTTGCAATACGTATTTGCAAAGGAATATCTACTCGACTCTTTTGGCCCTTGAGGACTGTCATAACTAATGTAAGATCGATAGGAGATTTCATAGGAATTCTTTCCATCACATTGTATACTGGCCGAGAGTTCGGCTATATCACGGCCGAGAAGAGTGGGGTATTGAGCCTTCAGTCCGGACAGCAAGATGAATGAAGTAGCTATCTCGCGTATCGACGGTTCGAACCTTATTTGCGGATAAGTGTCTTGGAGAGATCGATGTTAGCGAGTATCGGTGTCTCGAAAGTGGGTAAGTGGCCCCGGCCCCACAGAGTACTCGCACCCATTCGCTGGATACCTCCAAGCGGGGTGCTTTACACTACCTGCCTGCATTTCTGCCATCGTCTTACATATGCTATCGGTTTGGGTGCGCTATATTGCTTGCTGGCAAGTCCATCCAATGTGGAGCTGCAAAATAGATTGACTTTGAAGCGGGGTCGTCATGTAGCTTCATTACACCTATTCCATCGTACCATTGTCTCACCACTTCGGTCACACAGGTTATGCTATCAATTAAAATTCCTCGGGAACTTGATTTGCAGGAAAGTGGAATGTCGTGCTTCCGCTTCCGCTCCGAGCTTCGTACATGCGTGGAGCCCTCCCTTGTATAAATCACTCACTTCTAGCTTCTATACAAGCCCTTCATCGCCTCACATATTTTAGATCTGTCTTCTTCTAAGGTTCTCTTCATAAACATGGCTCTCCGACCTTGGAAAGAAATCGCAGATGCGAAAAGGTCCGAACAGCTTTCTCGGATCTCGTCAGAATGGAGATTGACCCCCGAAACCACATCGATCTTCGACAAGTCGCAGTCTCCTCTGGAATTCTCTCCGAACTTGAGCTGAAGATCACAGGAAGTGAATATGATGCCACCTCTTTAGCCGCTATGATCGCGGATGGAACGTACACAGCAGTTTCGGTTCTCACGGCCTTCTGTAAACGTGCTGCGATTGCACAGCAGCTTTGCAATTGCTTGACTGAGATTACGTTCCTTGACGCAATTGAGGGGGCGAAGAAGCTGGATGAGAAGTTCAAGAAGACGGGGAAGACTGGAGGACTTCTTCGTGGTCTTCCGATGACTTTCAAAGTAGGCCGAACTTCAATCCAATATCTAAATTATTCTGAAGACTAGACAGGAATGCCTCCATATCAAAGGATATGATGCTAGTGACGGTTACATATCCAGATGCTTCGAACCTTCGACTCACGACAGGCACATGATTGAGATCGTTCGCGCCGCTGGTGCCGTGGTGATTGCGAAGACGAACTGCCCACAAACAATCCTGGTCGCCGAATCGGATAATGTGTTTGGACAAGCGAAAAATCCCGTCGTTTCCCATTTGACCTGTGGTGAGAGTGGTGGAGAGGGATCTGTTATGGCGTTTAGAGGAAGCGCGCTCGGTATTGGAACGGATGTTGGAGGTTCTATTCGGTAAGTAGATCTGTAAAATTTGATGACTTGGTTCGTACTGACATGCATCAGGATCCCCGTGGTAGCGAACGGTACTTACGGATACAAGCCATCATTTGGTCTTCTCCCGATGATCGGATACGTGAATTCAAACTGGCCCGGGATGAATACTGGTTTTCCCGCAGTCCTCGGACCTCTGGCTAATTCCGCTCGCGACTTGACTTTACTCGCACGAGTTGTCCGTGGCGGAAAACTATGGCTTGGAGACCTAGCAATAATACCTTTCGTCTTCGAGAAAGGCCCTTCCAGTCGCCGTCCGGTGGTAGGAATCATCGCCCAAGCGGACTAACACTTCACCCACCAGTACGCAGAGCAGTCCGCGAAGTCCGGTCCAAACTCCAAGCAGCAGGTTTCGAAGCAAAGATTTCACCCCACCAGACTTTGGCAACATCAGAAAGATCACTCGAGAGTTGTTCACTCTTGATGGGCTCTCCTATGCTAGACAGCAGTTGGAAAAGGCTTGAGAGCCAGTCGTTCCGTCAGTCCAGAAGATCAGCTTCAGGGATATTCCGCCAAAGAGTATGGAGGATGCGTGGGCTTGGAACGCGAAGAAAATTCGCATGCAGAAGGAGATGCATGATCGTTGGCAGGAGGCTGGTATTGATGTTGTGACTGCGCTGGCGGGACCGTGTACTGCGGTCCTACCGGGAGATTGGACGATGGATACTTATACTGTTGCCTGAATGCTGTGGATGTGAGTTCTCCTACCCAGGGGAATGTGGTGAGTCCAGTTGTTAATATGGTGTTTAGTATCCTGCTGTGATTATCCCGTTCACCAAGATCGATGCAGAGAAGGACCTGAAAGATACGGAGTTCGTCCCGATGTCTGAGGCTGATAGTTCGGTGCAGGCTTTATATGAGTCACGGCTATCTCGACGTCTTTGATATTGCTGACGAGAATAGATGATCCGAAGTTGATGGCTAGAGGACCTGTTGCGCCGCAAGTTGTCGGGCCAAGGCTTGGAGACGAGCAGTTACTGAGAGGTGTCGAGATGATTGACTAAGTTTTGAACACCTAGTGATGTATATACCTTGAGCAGCTTTTTACCCCCATCCCGGATCCATGCCCAAGTCATTGAGAGAGTCAGCCATGTGGCTTGTCAGCTTTGGCGAACGTGATGGGTGATTTGCAAACAATGTGACAAGTTTACGGGTCTTGATAGCGTGTGTAACGAGAGTAACCTTCAAAACTTTCATTGGATGACATGGAAGTTTCCAAACGTGGTGATGACTGATGAACTTTCTGAAGAAGTTCCCGGTATCCGAATGATGGCTGTCGAAGTGAGTACGCAGCACTCCGGAGTCAGGACCAAATGAGAAGAGAGCAAGATTATTCTGAGCCATTGAGGATCCATAGGCTAACCACCGGAACAAGTTGCATGAGCTTCCTCGTTCTGACACTCGACGTTTCAGCCTTACCCGGCCTGACTCTTCTTCCTGCACCTCCTCGGCGACAAGTCCGAGTGTGAGGGGACTGGCCATTGGCCACCAGCGTGCGGCCGCTAACCCGCCCGACTACCCCCGCGTCAGCCCGCGCTTGCCAATTCAATTTAGCTAGTTGTATGTCAGCACTCCGTGTTCAGGCACCGCACTTCACGCGTCAGCTTGTGAGACGTGCAGACGGGCAAATAATACAAATGCTTTCCCTCCATGTGAAAGAAATACTCGCCAGAATCTTCCGCTGCTACTAACTGTTCAGTAATATCTCCGTCTAGTCTTCATACACCTAGCAATTGACGTTAGAAAGTTGCGATATTGTTGAGAGACTTCATCAAGTATGGCTACTAATTTCACTCCAGAACAGCTCCTGAAGCTGGGTGAGCCATCCGCTGAGTTCCAAGAGGTAAGATTGACCCAGACTGCCGCACTCGTCCATGCTGATCTGATGCATACAGGCATTGAAAGCGTTCCCTGCTCTTGGGAAGATCACCCAATCCTACGAGAAAGATGATATCCATCGTCTTCGTGCAGATATGGTCAAGAATCGAACGGCCCCTTCTCCTACACCAGATCATATTAAGGTTGTCGATCGCAGGATTCGGGTCCGAGATGGTGCTGAAATCCTGATTCGCATCTACTCTCCCGCCAAAGCTGATGGGAAGGGAAGTCCGTTGATCGTGAACTATCATGGCGGCGGTTTCATGCTAGGTGATTTGGAGATGGGGATTGATTTCGGCAGGAAAATGGTCACTTCTTTCAACGCTGTTCTCGTCGATGTTGATTATAGAATGGCACCTGAACATCCATTTCCGACTCCCATCAATGATTGCTGGGATGCTTTGAAATGGGTGAGTTCACACTTCCTGACCCAATAACATACACACAGTTACTGATTTATCGAAAGGTTGCCGACAATGCTGTTTCATTGAACAGCAACCCAGAGCTCGGCTTTCTCGTAGCAGGTGTCTCCGCAGGAGGAAACATATCCGCAGTCCTAAGTCTTCAAGCCCGCGACAATAAGCTGTCTCCACCATTGACGGGCGCGTTCCTCTCTGCACCTTCAACTTTCCACCGCCGTTCGGTGCCAGACAAATTCAAGTCACACTGGCTTGCCTTGGAGCAGAACAGAGCGGCGCCGCTCCTCAATTTGCCAATGTATGAATATATCGAAGGTCAGTCCGCCCTCTCCCAACAATATTCACTGGTATTAACTACGATTTCAAAGAATTATACAACCCAGATCCCCAGTCTCCTCTAATCGCCGCTATCTTGCACCCAAACGGGTTCAAAGGACTACCTCGGACCTACATTGTCGCCTGCGGCATGGATCCCCTTCGTGATGACGGCATTCTCTATGAACAAGCATTGAGGGAGGATGGTGTTGAGACGAAGATTGATATCTATCCTGGGCTTCCCCATTGTTGGTGGGCTATTTTGCCGCAGCTGGAATCGAGTAAGAAGTATGAGCATGACAGTATGGAGGGGCTCAAGTGGCTTCTTAGGAGGGGATGAAGAGTCTTGGAATTTCTGAAGTCTTTTTATTCTAGAATCTTTTAGGTGCGAATTAGCAAGAGTTATTGACTGTTGCTTCTATGGACCTAGCTGGTACCGAATGCACAGCTGCTGCATGTCAATATCAGAGCCGAATAGGCATCGAGCTTGGTTTACTTCATCGCTTACGGGGGAAGAAAGCAAGCTTTTCTCACCGAGCAGTACTGCGCTTCAGTCCTCTCGATTTCTAACTCAATTGTACAAAAGTCTTCATGACCTCTACCTATTTTTCGGAATTGTTGCAGACCAAACTGTCTTCGTGGCGGTGAATCGGTCGATCACGTGCCACTCACCAAGCCAGCTCTTAAAATCTCACCTCTTCCCACGCAAGAGAAGCACAATGGGCATCCTCTCCGAACTTCTATCTTGTATTCAAACAGCCTTCGAGGTGGCCTTCAAAACCATCTTCATCTTAGTCGGAACCATAACCTCCATCACCTCCATCACCTTACTCCGGTTATCTGGAGCAATCATTGGACGACTATGGATCGAGTGTTCTATTCGATATTCGGAGAGAATCTACGAAGCAAAGATGGAACCCAAGTCCCTTTAGCGGGACCCTTTCTTGCGATTATGCTGTGCTTTATATGCTTCTTCGTGCAAGGAGAAGAGCTATGCTGGTTTGGGGGATTTTTAGTGGGATGGTTGATTGGTAGACTCGAGTTGAGTAATGCAGGTTTGTCTGTGTTGATGCTAATTCGGAACCCAAAGTCGCGGTTTACGTGTAGCTAGCATCAAACTAGGAACCAGGAATTTTCGCTGAGTAGCCCTAAGCCACTCTGGTCCTCACTGAATTCGTATAAATATCGGAGGGATTCCTCTTCTCAAAGTAGGTTTCATCACTGCAAACAATCGAAGAATCCACATGAGGCCTCTCTTCGATTTCCAGTTCAGAAACTCCTCCACAAGAGCAGAATGGATATTCTATCCGAAATAGTCCCTTGCATTCAAATGGGCTCCAGAGTAGGCTTTTCTCTATCGCTTATCGCTTTATTCTGCGTAGGAGCCAGATTCGTCAACCGTCCCATTGACCGAATCGCATATCATTACGTATTCGGAGAGCCACAGCGAAGGGCAGGTGAGACACGAGAACACTATGATGTATCTGTGGTGCATATCGAACCTTTGCATGCGTTTCTCATGGCTATCCTAATTTTTGCGGTGCAATTGGACAAGGAGCCAGGACTTGCGTTGAAACGTTGGTTGCATCGGGGATTCTGAATGGTGTGGTGGAAGTTGTTGGAGGGTTTGAGTTCCGCTGTAGTTGAGAGGGGAGCATGGGGAGATGGCCGAGCTCAAGGAAAGAGGTGGTAGGAAGTGAAAGTGGAAGCTTTGCGTGGAAGTGGTCATGACAGTCCTGGTGCAGATTTGCGAGGTTGTGCGGGGACTGTCATCTGGAATATGCTGACTCTATCAATACACAAGGAGAGATGTGAGCTTGTTGGAGTATTTTTTCTGTTCGGGTAATCATCTTGCTTCTTGTAGCTTGTGGTAAATGAAAGGAGCTTGAGTAGTTCAGATTCGTAATGGTGAGATAGATAGAAAGGGGGGCTAAATTAGAAGCCGTCCGCTAGGATTCGCGCCTTCCTCACCTCCCGTGGATTAAACTGATTTTAATTTCATTTATATATTGTGCCTACTGTCATATTCAGCCTAACAATCTACGATGGACATCTTACACGACTTACTCTCTTGCGCCCAAATCGCATTCAAACTCACCACATCTATTGTTGGCGTGATATCGCTCATCGCTCCGTCTATATAGGAGGGTTCTATATCGGATGTCCTCTCGGCAGATCACTCGAAAACTTTATCATCTCTATTTGTAGAAGACCAAGACAATAATAGGCCCCCTCAAACTACCCCGAACGGATAATAAGGACAGTACCAACGGGAGGGGAACAGATCGAGACGGCAAGTTGGCAGGGAATATGGGGGCTTTCTTTGCATTTTTATTGTGTAGCATAATACTGGATATAGAATTGTACAAGGAGTGCGAAAACGATAGAAAATGTACTGGGGAAACATGGGGTGCCTGGCGGGCGAGGAGTTTGCTACTGAAGTCTTACTTCGAAGTGGTGTTTGCTCTGGCTATATTGAGCGCTGTGGCAGTTGTTGGAAGGAGAAATCTGGAGTGCTTAAATGACTCGAGGGAATGGCAACGTATGGGGTTTGAAAGATGGAGCAGAAGGAGCAGGAGGAAGTCAAAACTCCCAACAAGCGCCTGCGGGTTGAGTTGGGGAGATTTTCGGGACCAATACCTGAGAATAAGAGGTCTACTACATTAAAGACTGCCATTTTAGCAACGATTTCAGAGGTCCCCCCTTCCTTGTCATGTTACAGGAGAAAAAATAAGCTTAAATAGTTTTCAGTGGCCACTGCCGAGACAGGAAAAGGGGTTCAGAGGCGCAAGGGTCCTTTTAGCGGCTCGGTTGTGATAATTAGCAATCAGGCGTTATGGCTTTTTGGCTGGATGACCTCGGACTCGACAACTTTCATCAAACCACGCTCTCTACATGGCTTATACAGCTATGATAATTCATAATCCGCCAATCTGTTGATGTCGAGATTATTAGAGGCTCTGCGCCTCAACCCTTCTACCTTCTACACCGCCTAGACCAGGAGTCCCAATGTCTTGGAACCTGCTCTCGAGGTTCATTGAGTCTGACGTTTTCAACCAGAACCCTTTTCTTTCTGTAGCCTATCTTTCGTACGAAGCCTCCTCACACCCCTAGGAATATCCAAAGAGCTGATTCTTCTACAGACGATACGCGGATCATGTCGGCATTCATTACGTCCTTTGCTCGAAGCTTCGACAATTTTCCTACGAAGAGATCGAATTCTTTCTGCCGCAACTATGCCATCTTATCATAAGTGTCGACAATGAGTCTATGGCGTTGGAGGAATTCATATTAGATCTGTGCGAAGAATCAGTCAATGCAGCGCTGCTCGTGGGTTCTCCAAACTTTCGGGATGGTCCTACCACATGCTAATGGGCGCAACAGACATTCTGGCTGTTCCAAACCTATCTGCACGACCTCTCCGCGAATCCACAATCCGAAGCGTTCAAAACATGTAGGAGGGTTTATAATAAGGTCCAACATATTGTGTTTGGGGTTGCGGAGCCGGCAAGGCACGAGAAGATCAATGAGAATGTGCTCCCAGTCACAGTGCTCGCCAGCTTCGTTTTAGCTAGCGTGGCAGTTCCATTTCTTCCACGGTGGGCTGGCCCTCTAGCTATTGCTCAGGCGCGCAAGCCCTCGTCGACTGGGGACGTCATATCGGATACAAGCCAGACACAACAGAAGATTACTCGCAGCAATACCACAACACCAGGTTCGACGCGGACAAGGAAGGCGAGGGATGCAGGCAGGATCGCAAGCGCTCCCAATAGTGCACACAATCCACAGACTCGTCCAAAGCCTGGCCAAGCCAGTTCTCTCACAAGGCCGCAATCATCCGGATCCAGTCGGAGAACCCCAGTCGAGCACCACCGGCCAGCCCTTCTTGACTTGCAAGTTACCGATGCTCGGCTCAGTTCTTCATCTCTCCCCCTTCCAGAAACACGCTCCCCAAGGATGGTAACAAGACCTTCCACTCCAGCCACAGCTGGCCTCGTTCAACGACCCACAGATCTCACCAACCGAAAACACTCCCACGTCGCTCGACCCCTCACTCCATCTGCTCTTTCTTCTGAGCAAAAGGCCAAACTGTTGAGACAAAATTATTTCCGCTGTGAAACACAATTTTTAACGGCTCTTGAAGACATATCAAATCGCTTAGTGATTGTACCCAAACCTGCGCGCCTTAGTGCATTGCGCGCGGAGCTTGCTCTCATTGCGCAAGATCTGCCAGCAGAAGTGGATATACCTGTAATTTCCCCCGCAACACTGGTCGATGGGATACCAAGCAAAAGTCGACATCATCGTATTGTACGTTTGAATCCTGCCGAGGCAACGGTCCTGAACAGTGCAGAAAAAGTGCCGTATCTTCTCATGGTCGAAGTGTTACGCGACGACTTCTCTTTCGAGCCAGATACCTTGGACAACGAAAGATTATTGACTAAGCTTCTCACCGAGCAAAGCACAGGTCGAAAGCGCATTTTCGACCTTTCTGAGTCGGGTCGTGTTTTCAGTGGCACTAAATCACCAGAGACTGCACCGGATAGTGTTTTTGAACCTGTCTCGGGTGACTTGGGAAGCTCCCTGTTGATCAAAGCGTATGACGACAGCTCAAAAACAAAAGAGAATGCGCCTGGTCACCCACCGCGACTTTCGAGTGGTGCAACCACTTTATCTACCCTGTCAGGACTGGCAACTCCAAGAACATCTGGTGCATCAACATCTCGATCGAGTAGCCCTGGACCTGTGCGGAAGATGACCTTCCCAGGGAATGGTAGATCTGGAGCAGCTGATCAGCCCGATTTCTCCGCACTGGCCACACACATGCGAACCGCATCACAAATGCTTGCACAACTTGATTCGACAAGTGGGAAAAGGCCGAAGAGTGAGGTTGCTGCGATCCGGGCCAAGATTATTGCTAGTATGCAGAGCTTGGAGGAACAAAGCTTCGAAATTGACGATACTACCCATGCGCCAACATTTGACATTATCATGGCGAATGCGAATGCAGCTGCTGCGAATGTTGGCCCAGAAGACATCGTCGAAGATAACGCCTCCGACTCTGGTCTGAATACTGGCGCCGGAGCTGCTCGAATGGAGAACGACCAGAAGACTGG
Organism: Gamarada debralockiae; assembly: GCA_002803225.1. Classification (NCBI taxonomy): domain Eukaryota; kingdom Fungi; phylum Ascomycota; class Leotiomycetes; order Helotiales; family Hyphodiscaceae; genus Gamarada; species Gamarada debralockiae. The sequence goes on along the minus strand of NXFV01000353.1, from coordinate 8,116 downwards.
TGGCGTGCGAAGAAAGGGCGATCGAGACGACCCCAGCGCAGCAACGTTTGGTGAGGCATGGAATGATAAGAAAGAACGGATCCGAAAGTCTTCGCCGTACGGATGGATGAAGAATTGGGATGTGCTCAGTGTGATCGTAAAAACTGGGGCAGATTTGAGACAAGAAGCATTTGCTTGCCAGCTCATCCAAGTGTGCGACAAGATCTGGCAAGATGCTCAAACGCCAGTCTGGGTGAAGCGCATGCGTATTCTAGTTACTGGGGAGTCTTCCGGTCTCATTGAGACTATCACCAACGGTGTATCTCTCCACTCCCTCAAGCGAAGCTTGACACTAGCTACGATTGAAGCTGGACAAAACCCTCGAGGACGAATCGCCACGCTGAAAGATCATTTCGTAAAGACGTTTGGTCCTCCGGAAAGTGATGCATACAAGGCCGCAGAAGACGCTTTCAAGAGGTCTCTCGCGGCTTATAGTATCATTTCCTATATTCTCCAGCTCAAAGATCGACACAATGGGAATGTTCTCATCGACAATGAGGGTCATATTGTTCACATAGACTTTGGTTTTATGCTCAGCAATTCTCCTGGGTCCGTCGGCTTCGAAGCAGCACCATTCAAGCTCACGCAAGATTATGTAGACGTGTTAGGTGGCGTTGGATCACCTGGATATGATGACTACAAGAAGCTCTGCAAGCAAGCATTCCAAGCTCTTCGACGATCGGCAGATCATTTGATCGACTTGGTCAGCATGATGGGCCGAGAATCAAAGATGCCATGCTTCTCGTACGGTGTTCAGCAAGCTACCAATAGCTTGCGCCAACGCTTCCAACTTCAGATGAGTGCGGATGAGGCGGAACAGTTTGTTGAGACAGATCTGATTGGGAAGTCCTTGGGGAGCTACTACACACGACTGTAAGCCATTTCGCTCTGCCTCCCAAATCGAATTTGTACTGACCTGCTGTAGTTACGATACATTTCAATATCGGACGCAAGGTATATACTAGGAGGATCCCTGATAAAACTGCGGTGCATGCTGGAGGCGTTGGATATGTTGCATTTACAATGGTTCATGGCGATCCTGGACTAGACCTGTTGCATGTTGGAGTAATGTCCTGCAATAATGAATGATGTTCTGTTATCCTGTTCCATTGATTAAGATATGAAATTAATGCACGAGAAAAGCTTGATCCATTTCTGGCAAATCAAGCGAGGATTGAAGAGGGGCTCATATGGTCACGTGCAAGACTGTGAGGTGGGCCATTTGACGTTTCAAAAGACATGACTCTGCAGACAAGACTGGCCTCTTCGAAGATTTGGTTGGCTTCCGTTTTATTCACTCTTCGAAATGAAGAGGGGTTTCTCGGACTTGCCGAAACGTGACATGAAAACCAATTCACTCCGACTGTTCTTTCCCTCAGAGGCGTATTGATAGCGTCAAGTAAACAACCTAAACACTCTTAGAAGAGAATCATCTTCGAGTTATGCACGACTTTTTGATTCCTCGAATTTGGTGAATAGTTCCGCCGGTCTTCCTGATGCTGATCACGGATTTCTACTACCATTTTCGAGACTTGAGCATCATTGTCTTCCAATGCGGTCGACAGTTCTTCAAAGCCACCTTCGCAGAGGTACAAGAGTGCAACGAATTTCGGAAGGGATCTTCGAAGAAGTAGATCGCGTCTCCTCGACAATATCTTTCGCGATACTTGACACTACAACATCTCACCAATCAACTTTGAAACCACACTTCACACGTTCGCTCACCTACCCTCAGCGATTCAGGTTCACAACATTAAAATTCCGAAGCCATCACAGTCCAGCCTCAAAAACAAAATCATCATGACGTCCCGCAGAAGAAGTACCAGCACGGCTCACGAATGGACGGAGTTTGAGGTACATCACGTCTCTTCACGCGCCATGTCGCCTCCAAAGCTTCTTTACTAACAATGTCCTCTAGAAACACACCCTCCTCTGTCTCATGGCCAAAGGTGTGCACCTCGAAGAGCGTGGCAAACGCAACGACGAAGCAGGTGTCATGCGTCAACACGCCTATCTGAACGTCGCCACAGAGCTGAACAAAGCCGTGAACGGAGCTAATGATTTCGGCCACGACATTGACAAGAAAGAGGTCACGAAGATGATCGACCGGATGTTAGTTGAGAAAAAAGGAGTTGTAGGCAAGGGTGGTTATATGGAAAGAGCTACGAGCGGCAGAATTACACGGGGTCTGAAGCGGATGTGGGAACGAGAGCCAAGCTTTGATTATGATGGCAGTTTGAGCGAGTGGAAGCAGTGGCGTAAGGAGAGCGAAGCTGAGAAGAAGCGTATTGCTGAGGGTGGTGCTCCGAAGGATGCTGCTGCGGCGGGTGTTATGGAGTCTGTGGAGGAGGATGTTGCTGCACCAGGCAAGTCAATCGTTGAAACTCCGTGAACGTTGTGGATTCAACCGCTCAGGTTACATGCACGATCCACATCTAATCTCTCATTTCGGATGGGCAATTAGAGCTAACATCTGTTCCTAGAAATCCTGGGAGACATCTGGCTTCAGGCGGGTGCTGCTGCTTCGAATCCCCCAGATCCAGCCAACAATTTCACCCCTGCAAGAACCCTGATGCGCGCCGCTAGTACCTGCGATTCCTTCAACCGCCTTCCTGCCCGGCTTCGTGACAACGAGAAGTATGCGTGGGCAAATCCAGCAAGCTCAGCTAATAATCGCTCATCCTATGCTGGTGATTCTTATCGACCATCCGGCGGTTCTTCCTCTATGGCCAGCGGTCCCCCACATCAATCGTTCAACCAAAATGGACCAATGAGAGGCTCCTACCGTTCACCTGCGCACCTCCCAGAAACTGATGAGAATCGTCGTTCTTCCTATGCTCAACCTTCTAGCAACCAATCGGCAACCCGAAATGAGCGATTCGTTCGGAATAGCACGTCAACCCCCTCCCTAACCTATGATTATTCCTCATACCCTAGCAAGGTGTCCTCCTACTCCGGTACAGCTCGTCCAACCACCACAGACCAATACAAGGATGCACTTCTTGCTAGATCCATCCAGCCCGAAATGTCTCAACGCAAGAGCTTAGAGTACAAGAAGCCCGGCATCCTCAAACATCAACCTAATTTGAATGATTCAGGAGACTGGACGGAAGGCGACAAAATTAACCCAGCTCGACGGGCGATGCTTGCAGAGCCGGATGTTGAGGAGGGTGAGCTCGTACGTAGAGGTGGTATCAGGGCTGCGGGAACGCGGGCGAATAAAGAGGACATGCCTTTCAATCGCTTAGAGACTCGAAGACAGAGGGATGGAACTGATATTGAGATGTGTGAGGGCGGATATTAGATCACATTCGTTTATTTGGAAGGAGTGATTGATGAACAGGACGTGGGGTGATACATGGATGTATTGGCGGATAGTCGTTTGGGGACGTTTACTTTTGATTCTTTCATACGAGATGAGCGATTGCCGACGGATGCTGGACACTGGCTTGCGACTGCATAATACCCACGCACGAACAATCAATGAGCTGGATGGATAGCTGCTATGAATAATAAAATATTTTAATGTGTGGACATCCTAAACTATGAATCATTCAAAGCAAATCAGTGTTTCAAGATTGATGAGGAGCGAAACATCGAAAGTTTACTTGTTCAAATTGAGTGGGCAACTCATGATTCGGTCGAATGGGTTTGATAAACGGGAGACCCGACAAAGGAAGTTGTATGTTCAGAAGTAGATCGTTCAAGTAAGGTGAGTGAATCAAAATCAGAAATCCATCGATCAACAAAGTATGAGATGGAAGAGCCGATCGCTCAAAGACCGAGAACCATTCAAGGTCTGGTCCAAAGAAACAAAGTCATCGCTTTTGCACATGAAAAGAGGCTACAGGGAGAGAATAATTCTATTTCTATTGAAACGAATGTCGTATCCTGAGTGACCTGCACTGGTATTGAAACATGGACTAAGAATACAACAGCGAATGAGAATATATCCATGCCCACTGCTCGGCTATCTGGTTCATCTCAACCACCGTGCCTTCCTCCTTGGCCCCATGCACCGTCTATAATTCATTGCTTGAAGTTCAATTCTTCCGGGCTGGGAGCAGGGCTCCTGCTGAATGGGCACGATGTGTAGAAGTTTAACGCTGCGATGGAAGGGTATGCCTCTGGAATAGGGGTTTGGCCTGTATTCGAAGTGCCTGGGTGAGCTTGTGCCACGGTGTCAAAGAGGTGTTGATTATTGGAGGCATATTTGGACCACGCAGATGAAGGAGATGGCTGATTGTTTGGAGGAGCCTCTCCGCATGCGGTGAGTAGGGATGCGTATGCTAAGTCGTTTAACGAGAACTCGGGTATCGAGGGCATAGATGAGGAGGTCGGGTTCCATACATTGACATAAGCAGGAGGCAGCGTATCTGTGAAGCGGTTGGCCGGACTTCTATGGAATGGTTGGTAGTTGGACGGGTCGGATGTCTCGGTGGAGGGGTATGTCGGTCGAAAATGATTAAAATATGAGGCGCTGGAGCAGGGCTGGTAAAATTTTGCCTCATTGTTGGATAGAACTTGGTTATGGGAGGAATATTTGTACCAAGAAGATGGCCTTTGTTGCTGATTGCTTGGAGGGATGTCGTTGGTTGAGGCGTGAAAAGTTGTATATGCAGAGTCGATGAACGAGGAGTCCGGTACCATAGGAATGGATGAGGATGTTGTATTCCACATGTTGACATTAGTGGGCAAGGGCAAATTTGGGTGTCATGGTGGCTCGGTGCAGTGACGAACGAAGAGATCACGGAATATCTTTCGGGGGTAGGGGTAGTCAGGCTTGTCGTCTAAACGAAGAGAGCGAGTGTAGTTGAGGTAGATGATGAATTCGTTGGGGAAGCCGCGGCAAAGAACTTCAGTTGGGGTTGCCATCTTCTCCATGATGGAATCATACTTCTGCTCTTTGGTAGCAGCCTTCCCAAAGGTGCGACTTTCCTCTATTCCCGACATTTATCCACGTATGGGATCGACATACGTGTCGCATCGGGGTAGGTATGTAGTTAATCGGGTGTTCAACTCGTAAATGTTGGACAGGTAATGGTATCTTCGTACGTATCAGTAGTATGTATATCGAGGCTGTCCGAGAATCGAGGTCGGAGGTTTGAAATCCTCGAAAATTTCTATCGTGACTGCGTGCTACCCCAAGAGTCGAATTCGGTCCCAAGCTCGGCTCTCCAGCAGTATAACTGCTAGAGGTTCGTAGGGGACACCCCGTACAGGTGCTTGAGAAGAGAAGAGCATTTGGGTGCCCTCCACCGTCCTCCTCAGAACGCCCCCCATTATAAGCCAGGAATTTTACAGGCTAGCCCTGTAAATACAGTGCTTTAGAGCGAATGATGGCTTTCAGGACCCTCAATTACAGGGCATTATAGCGTACTTACAGGGCTTCTACCCTGTATGGTCAAGACTTTTTGCGGAACCTCCTTACTGTTGAAAAATTAGTCACCCTGCAAAATGCCAGTCATCTAGAGGAATCGAGGACCAACCTTTCTTCGATCTTCTAAGATCTTTTTGCAGATGTAGCGTCGACTTTATGGCCCGGCGTAGAAGTTTCTGGCCATATTGGTGCTGGTATATAATGGCCAGAATGCTTGTCCCTTATGTGCCGGGTTCGGTCCGAGTTTCTGTAGAATGTTGCTAGGCATACGGAATGGCAAGGGCGGGCTGGGAATGCATGTTGGAAATGTGATGATTTTCTTTGTAGGATGAGGCTGCCCGGGGCGCTGGTTGTGGTGTGAAATGCTCGGCCGGGCCATAAAGTCGACGGTACGGGACGAATCTGCTGCTACTTAAGGCGAAGATAAAAGAGAATGGTAATGATTCTTGATATAGGTGTTAATAGTGGAGGGGATTGGGATATAAAGTAGCAAGATGGCTTAATAAGGGTTCTTGTCTGGAACGCGATCGAAAGCCCAGGAGGGTGGAAGGAATCGCTGGCCACTCGAGACTGCAAAACGCCTCTGCGCAACCGCACGTTCTAGCTTGGAGTCCGGACCCCCAATGATTCATGGCTGTCAAGCTTTGGCCGGGATGATCAGAGATCCAATGGTTTCGCTGGCGTCTGTTGGGCAGAAGCCGAAGGCAGGAAGATGCACGAGGGAGTTTCTGTCTCACATTAGGTTCTCGCCTGGGCCGTCCTTTGGTCGGAAATTTTCGAAGGAAACACATTGGCTAATTTGAAGAGTAACGGAGTCATGATGTTTCTAAATGTACGTGGAAGCTCGTGTCGTCGTCCCATCGCGCAGCATATGAATGGATTTCAGGCTAGGGATAAATGTTAACGGTGGGTCATCATCATCATCCACGATTATGACTCGCCTTACGGGTCAAGACATCGTAAAACCTCTGCTTGAGAAGCCGACAGCCTTCAGAACCATCCAAATGTGTGCATGACGCCTACGTTTGCTCCCCAGCGAATGCGGTAAAATGTCCCTTCCATCTCAACCTTGGAAACGCAACCCCTACCACCCCATTTAGGTATCCATCGTCTCCCAGCCACTACCTTCGTACTGCACAGTGTTGTTCTCGACAGACGGTGAGCGTATGACAGGTGATATCGGCTTCGGGAGGAGATTGTGTGGTGTCGGTGGCCAGAAGGCGCTCACGCTAAGGGCTGTGTACGTCAAAGTTGCGTGTAGAATGTGTCATCAATGACTCGATGCTGACTTGTTGGAATATGTCGAATACTCGAATGAGTGGCGGAGGATGATTTTCTTATTTTTGGGGGCGCTAAATGGACATCGAAAGGGTCAAAACTGGGTTCAAGAAAGCTGCCGGGGTATGCCAGGCTAATTAAGTCCCTAAGGACCGAGCAGAGCTCTGTCTGCTAGGCGTGGTGAAAGTCAGTGGCGCAAAGTTGGTTTGTGATGTGGGGGATTTGCTGTGGTTCGACAATAGTGAAGGGTTCGCGGAGGCTCTTTGAGGCGAAAAGGGGTACGCTTATGGCAGATAGTTTAGGAAGATAAAGAGTAATCGTAATGATTCGACGGGGGCTCAAGAAAGGCCGTCACGGAGAGGATCATTCGGGAAAGCGACTCTTTTGCAAAGCTACAGGACTGTGGTGACGGTTGCTACAGCGCTCAGCCACGCGCCTGTTAAGGCTACCAAACTCGAAGTCCCGAGATTTTTGTTTAGGGCTCGCAGCATCCCAATACAGAGGCACGGAGGGGGTTGAGCATTACGTGCTACCCATCCTCCCCAGCGGTGGGGAAAAGAAAACAACCATAATATATTAACTTCACTATCAATCTCGAATGATCGCTACTTGGAAGCAGGAAATTATCGAGTCGCGAAGCAAATATCGAAGAATGTGGGCAACAAACAATGTTTGTTCAAGTTTCCCTCTCTTCATACAAGACTTTTTTGCTTCTTTCTTGCTGTATCAATTTAATTAAGTCACTTTATAATTTTGTCAACTATTTAAAGTGAGATAATCACGTGATTGCAAAAGCGTTTTCCAACCCTTTCAGGCTTGTAGCATTGAGATGGATTTCTTGACCTCAAGCACTGTTAGACTTCTGAAAAGTGCAAAATCTTCAATCGAGTTCCAAATTTCGTAACCCAATGGGCCTGAATCATTGGGGGTATGAGGTAACCCCATTTCCCTAGCACACTCGTCGTCATGACTATTCGGATTGACTGCCGACTGCGGTGACTGCTTGCAGGAAACTTTTCCCTTTCCCAGATATCCTCGTTCTACAGAACAACTAACTTTTGTTCTCTGGTCACTCTGTACGGCTTGTGAATGGTTTAGTGGGACAGGAGAGGGAAGGAGTTGGATAGACGTTTGTCAGATGAACTGCTGCCTAAGGCATCGATTTTTGGCTTCACACTTCATTTCCCCTTGTATTTAGTCTCCTACGTTAGATTCTATTCTACAGCTTCTCCTATCCGACACGTTTGAGGCTGGGAAGGGCACGGAGCGAGAATGTCAATTGACATAGGTGCGCACGGGCTACGCCCGTAACGCTACCTTCAGGTTTGAGTTGAGCGCCTTAAGTGTCCTGGGACGTTCCCCCTCTTCTGAGCCCTCAATGTAGCTCCCTTAGGTGTCACAGGTCGAACAATCGCTTCA